>JAQGCF010000496.1:0-10035 GCA_034699405.1 Hermanniella punctulata | reverse complement strand
GGCTTCAAATTATGATAAAGTGTTTGATTTAGCTATTAGTCAGTCTATAAATGATTGGAAATCGTTCCAAATAGCGGTTGAAAATGGAATGGGAGGACAATATACCGATGAAAAACTAGTTTGGATGACACAAACCATTCAACAGTTTTTTATAGATAATAAGAATTTAGTAGTCGAAGAAGTGATGGATTTTGTCGCACAAATTATTGATAATGAATTCGATACTGTCATAGAAGACGGATCTCTTCAGATATTTGCCACAAATATTTGCAGATATTATCACTTATGTAGTTCTGGTCGACAACAGGAAGTGATTAATAGATTAGAAGAGAGTAAACGAATTAATTGTTTGCAAAATAGCATTCAATTAGACGTTAATTGTTTGAAATCATTGACTATTAGTGAAAAAGAGGACAATCAGAATAGTGATGTGAAGGAACAAAATGGTGAACAAAGTGATGGATGGATTCACGTTCAAAGGAAACGCAAATAATGTTTTAATTTTATGCATTTAATTAAAATTAATAAAAATTGAAATTTTATTCGAATTATAATTTAATTAAAATAATGTGTAATAAGTTTTCACTCAATTCCCAAATAAAACAAAACGTGTAAAAGTAGGCGACTATTGAGAACACGTTTAGTTTTTCATTAATTTATATATTTGTATATAATTTTATCAAAAACTATTGCCAACAATTGGGTTATAAACATAGAAATACGTTATATAACAACAGTTTTATGTCATATCATATATACTGTAATAAATGATAATTCGATTAAAAGACATCATTTGATACATAAGTTATATTTGAAGTATGAAAAGACATTTCTGTCTAAACATTTTGTTTAAACATCTCATATACAGGTAGTATACAGTTTTGGATGTAGTAATTAATTAAAGAGAACATAATATACGTATATCTTATGCATAATAATTGGGAGAAACTAAAAGATCTGTAATCACAGCCAATTGATCGTCACTGAACTTAAGTTTGTGGTCGCGCCAACTGTCGTTATGTGTGCGCCGGAAGTTCGACAATGTTTTCTTAATTGCAGTCTAGTATTGAAAAATAGATAATTAGTTTTGAGATATTCATTGAGATTGATTGGAATGACGTACAGGTATTGGTTGCGGATCATTGAGATGGTTAGACAGGAATACAATAATGTCGGGCAGAAAGTCGGGCACATCGTATGGAAAGGCATTAATACACGCACACAACCCAAGAATGCCGGAGTGTTTCAAAGTAACGTCTTTTGGGTCTGAAATGAGAGTACCGTTTGTTTGCTTTATTTTTTTCAAACTATAGTTTGATTTGCGCTTAAAATTTGAGATAAGATTGTCGTCAATCTTAACGAACTCGCAGTGCAATAAACCACTCAATGTCTCTGCTGTCGATTCTCGCACTTCGTTTCTCTCATCAGATAATAAACTCAAAATCAATTGAGTGATGTCTTTGACCCACAACTCATTGTTCATCAAAACGAACAGATTTGACGAAACCATATATTGAAGAAATGTAGCGATTGCTGAGCGTGCGTGCCAGTTGCTCGCCTGGGTTACCTGTGCCAACGTTTAGTCAAATATAGTACCGGTAATAAGTTTATAATGAATCAAATTAAAGGACTACCTCTTTGGCGGTGTCGATAGCCATTTGGATACTCTGAGGCGTAAGTAATGCGTGGCTTAACATAATTATGGCAAAAAACGATTCGCGAATCAACTCCTCATCACTCGTTTCGCTTTGCATTAGACATAACTGTAATTTAAAATAATTAGTTTAAGTCTAAACAAAAATTATGAAAAAACAAACAATCGGTAAAAATTTGAACATTTCCGGGGGAGCACTGTATGCAACGCGCGGAACATTTCCAACAATCCATTTACACATTGTTTTCAATAAATTGGCCGCATCTTTACGTTCCTGTGTTTGAGAAGTGAAACCGTTGGTAATACTCGTCGAAACCTTTTTCGCATCGCTTGTCGTTTGATTGTATAAGACTTGAAGTCGAGGAATAATTTTCTCAATGAAAGGCGCCCTTCGAGGGGCCAAATGAAATGTGTTTGGAAGGGATGGTATCGACACGTCAAACATGAATACATTGCAAAGCAAACTGTATTTAAAGTGATATCAATTAATATCTAATCAATGCTCAAAACATGACACAAACCTTCCGATGCGTTCCCTAACGTTTTGGTAAGAATGAGTTAAATGATTGTCTTCTAAATATGTGAGCAATTGTTGTAAAACTTTCTGTGAACGCCATTCCTGCTGTTGTACAGCGCCGTGAAGTAAATACAGTCGACTCGCCTGAAGAAATGATGATATAATCTCTGCGCCGTCTTTTAGAGGATCGTCTAAATAAATGTTAAGAATCCAAGTAAGCCTTCGGGAATCCCTGTTCTCAAATATAGTAGCACTACATGTGCCCCAATCGGATAAAGTTTCGGAAGTAATGTTATTAAAGACTTTTTTAATTATAGGCTCTAAAAGTGCTCTCAGTTTTGCGTAATCACTGAAACTCCAGTGTTTGGAACCGCGAATAAGTCCGGCTATTACTTCCGAAGCGCAACGATGAGCACTGTCTTGGATTCCTTCCACAAATTCCGATACTTTTGGCAGAAGTAGTTCGATATTAAATAAACCAAAATTTCTGAACAATCCTTTCCATAATTGAAATCTTTTAGAAGAGAACTTATCCTTTCCTTTGTTCTCTTCAAGTGATAAATAACTTAAAAATTGGTACAAAAATGTTTTGTCAGAAAACTTATCGTATATTAAAAGTTCACTTTGAGATAAATTTTTGGTCTCAAGTGGTGTACAATTTTTTTCATAAACTAATAATGGATTCGGAAAACAATAAAAACCAATGTGTGGTTTGTCAATGAAAGTAATCGAATTGAACTCTTCTTCACTACTAATTACTTGAGAAGTATCGGTTTGAAGCCATAAGTTATCGGTAGGTCTTGGCTTTAACTCTATTTTATTGGGCGGTCTTTTCGATTGTCTCATAATAGCACTGAAAGCCGCGATCGATATTTTTCTAATATAAAGCGTGTCATGTATTAAGTTTTTAGTGAATAAATTAACAGCACTCGTTGGCAATGGTATGTCATGTCTTATTAACATACTTAAAAATACGTATGATAACTGATAATATCTCCAATGACTGTAAAATTAATTGATTTAATTTTAAAATTGAATTAATTCAATGTTCTCAGAGTTGTTCTCATAAGAGATGTTCTAATAATTATTGAGTACTTACAGATTTGAGCGATCCATAAGTGCAACCAATTTGTCGATCATATCGTTATACAAATCAATGTTCGTTTGATTCCTTTTGTGAGCAATTTCTAGAGCTGTACTGATTTCTTCAGATGTGGGACAATCGGATGCAGGTTTAGGTAAGCTTTTATTGTGAGTCCAAACTCTTTTTGCAATTTCAACACAACTTTTGGGAATATCTATGGATAGGGTTAAGGTATCGAAATATTTGCGGACATAACCAGTAATTTCAACGTCTAGTAACCGAATAATACTCGGCTTCTCTGAATGCTGGCCGTCAACCAAAGCGGGCCACAACGCATTCAATGTGGACCAGTCGCGAGCCGTTAGCAGTGAACTACCTCTACGTCCGAGTATGACATAGAGAGTTCCTTTGAACTGTTCGTGATTTGCTGTCTCTTCTTTGGAAAGATTTCTGAGCAAATCGGGAAGAGTTAACCGATAAGAGTTTGGAAATGAACGAAAGCAGTTGAAAAGGGTGTCCTGTGCCTGTGCTCGCACTTCACTGTAATGACTGGTCGCCAATTGCATCAAATCATTTATAATTAATTTATGCAATTCTGTAAATGCTGTCAAAGTTTTGTTCATTAATCGCATCTTTAATAACAAACAAAATATGATTTTTATTAATTTTTCTCAAATGATTACCACTACCGTTGCTATTGTAGTGGCACAGTTAGCTAAAACATTACCTCATGTTGTAACACAAGTCTGTCAATCATAAGAGCTCTTATGTGTTGTTTCTTTTTCATTAATTTATTTTCCAAAGACTTCTTCACGACTTGAAATCCTTTCCAACGCGTATCGAAGTCTTGTTTAGTTACCCCCCAGAAAAACATTGTATTGTTATAAATCTGAATAATAATAAATTATTAGTAAATTTAAAGTAATATTAATTAAAAATATTTATCAAAACCTTTATTAAAAGGCATAAGGATTTGGTATCGTCTTCACAGGTAGTCATCAAATGAACTAAAGTCGAGCGCAAAGTATTCAATACAGTTTCACGAATGTTCTCATTATTATCAAAGTTAACGACTTTAGATCCCACTGCTTTCACAATTGATATATTGTTCGGTACTAACGATTCGTATCTAAAAAGTTAAGAAAATATCAATAAATATACAATTAATGAGAATTTAGTTTACGTACAATACTATGTTCTCTCCCTTCCAAATGGGTAGAGCAGATGCCGCACCAGTAATGCAGTCTAGAATTATAAGTAAACATCTTTGCAAGTCTTCTCTGGACAACGATTTGTTCTGTGAAATCCAATTTTGCAAATTATTTAACTCTGTTCTCAAGAATCTATTGAGTAATTGTTGAGCAAAACTAATTTCTTCATCACTTGATATGTGCCACTTCACGTTCAAGTTATGCACATCACCCGCACAGCCCCAGTCCTAACACAAACAATTTTGATAACAATGTTTTAAAGACTATTATTAAAAGTATAATTACTCTAATCGGGAGGTTTTTCTCAAAACTGCCATAGCTTTCCCAAGACTTGTTAATACTCCTGAAGTCGATTGCGTGTAGAAGTGTCAGAGCCTTCAATACATGTTTTAAAATAGCACTCGAAAGCAAATATCCTTTTCTGCATTTGAAGTGTAGAGTTCTTTCGAGAACTTTAACAATAAGATCCCTATAGTCTAACAGATATTTTCCGTCACATCGAACCAATTCTGAGATGATTTGTAGACTAAAGAGCAACTCGTGGTCTAAAAATTCTTCGTTAAGAATGTCTTCACTTTCTGTTAGATTTAACACTAATTTACAAAAATGTGTCAAAAATT
Organism: Hermanniella punctulata; assembly: GCA_034699405.1. NCBI lineage: Eukaryota > Metazoa > Arthropoda > Arachnida > Sarcoptiformes > Hermanniellidae > Hermanniella > Hermanniella punctulata. The sequence continues at coordinate 4,949 of JAQGCF010000496.1, read as the reverse complement.
TTTGAAGCGATAGTTTTGCGTTGGCCTAAAATATTGAGATCAATAAGATTTCTAGACATCAATTATAGTAAAGTAGAATACCTTAGAACACGAACGAACTAAGATTGCCGCGAATTTTCCCGCGACTCTCGTCTCAAATATATGACTCGACACAAATAAATACAACTTATCGATAGCGCTCTGAAATACGGATTATATTTACTTTTATTTCTCAAATTATTCTACAATAAAATATGAGATTAATCATGAAATCAAATGCTTTAACTTTATCCCAGCGTTTGACTACAAGGGTTTATTTTAAATTTTTTGTTGGATAGAGAGATGCGAAATGAATTCATTATTAAGTTATATTAAATGCATTAATAATTGTTAAGATTTATATACTTTGAGTATAACTGTATTATATTGTGTTTAATGTTTAAAAATGGCGATAAATTAAAACTACTCATTACCTCAAATATTGGAGGCGAACATTGTAGGAGAATACTACCAAAAGTTGAGGCCAAACCCACTTCAATAATGCCCTCCTCTGTGTTCATTCGGTCGTTGTCCTGATCCAAACGATTTGTTTGCTCTAAAGAACTGTTTTCAATCAAAACAAAACATCGATCCATGAATTGGAGAACAAAGTCTTCGAATTGAGCGGTGGATAAACACAACTGTTTTTCTACTTCAGTCAAATCACTTCTGACTTCAACAGCAGCCGAGCAGTCGATTATTGGTATTAAAGTGGCGAACGTTGATATGAACTGAAAGGTAACCATACATTTCTTCATGTCGTTAACGTCCAGTCCATTCAATGAATTGAGCAAAAGTGGTAACACATGAATCGGTCCTTCGGGATAGTATTTACTTCCTCTGACCAAAGCTCTAGAAATAGAGACAACGCATTGCATCGAAGCTGAGAGTCTATGCGGTTCTGTCAATGTCTCTAATGCCGAATACATTTTCTCGAGAACAGGAGGGATAACAGTTTCAGGTCTTAAGAGAGACAAATTTTGAAGCGCTGTCGCAGACTCTGCACTACCGAACCGACTAAACATAGATATCATTACAACATTTACTATACTATTAACAAATTCGGTGATATTTTCATCGGTTAGTTTAGAAGAGTCGGGAATTGGTGTCCTCCACGAGGGCTTCTTATAACGCTCCCGATGTAAACGAGTCACGAAAGAAGTCGGGAGTTTGAACAGCAGTTGTTGTAGTTTTAAATTCCATTTACCGGTATTTGACGGGTGATAATAGGACTCAACAGCTTTGAACAGTTTAGTCACATGTTTCTGACAGTCAGACTTGGGTTCGAGCATTGCTACCAACCAGTGCACCACTGAATTAATGTTGAAAACGCTATAACCCCTTGTGATCTGTACTTTGTGTGAACCGCCCATTAAATTAAAACTTCTAATTAAATGAGTAAATATTTGGGGAATATATGGATTCCAATCAATATAACCGATATTATCATTGGCCAAACGAGCGAACAGTGATATCAGGTTTTGCTCCCACGACGGGGTGTTCTGTGAAGATTGCCATAAATTCATTAACTCATTAAACCATAATTTAAATCCCTTGTCGTGATGTTCGGGAGGCAAAAGTGTGGGCAAAAACAGTTCCAAATAAGCGGTGGCTTTAATGATGATTGTGTCAAATGGACACAAAAGTGGTCGCCATTCGTCTAACATTTCCTGCGTTGACTCAACGGAGAAGTAAATTCTCGAATTACGGATCAAATTCTTGATTGAGTTCTCGTAATTATCGGGAATGAAAAGCATTCCTAAATTCTCGTATTGAGAATATAAAGTGCTTTCAAACAACTGATATAAAGGACGCCATTCTATTGTCAACTCATCGCGAGATATGAGTTCGCGTTTTCTGTTTAAGACAAACAGTTATTACTTTTTATTATCACTTAATTTAAAATAATTAAAACAAACTTAAGTAAAGTCGACAAAACATTCGCGTAATGCGAAACCCGATTCAGTTCGAGTCCAGGGATTAGAATCACTTCGTAAAGTGTTTGTATGAAATAAATGTGATCTTCTTTTGTAAACAATTGGCCGTAAAGTCGTAAATATCTGTACAAACATTCAATTAATGATAATATCATATAAATTAAGACATAAAACAAATGAGTAATACTTCGAAAGATCTAAAATCCATTGAAAGCCGTGTTTATCGTTGAGTACAAGAGTTCGACTGATATTTGCCTTAATTTGCGACAAATAAAGAATACTTTCTTCGTCTAAGTGTTGATTATATGGAAGATAATGGTTGTAAACGATTTCTTTTTGTGGTTCAAAACCTAATTTAGATATTCTTTGGTTTCGAAAATCTTTGTTTTCGTTGCAAATCAATTCATTTGAATTATTCATTATTTTATGTTTAATCAAAACAACAATTCATAAGAAATACATTTAAAACAAATCAATTAATTGATTTCAAATCTATTGAACACAAAACTCATTTCAATTAAACAAATTCCAGAGTTTTTCAATATTTAATAAAAAGCCATTAATGACGTCATCAATGCATTACATGACTTGCAGTTCCCATATCTTTAATTCAAACGCAATGCTTAACGAAAAGCGCATTTAAACTGCAAATCACAGCATTAAAAATATAGTGAAGTTAGTATTGAAATAATGAATCATTTCTAGTGATGTAAATAAATGTAATCAAATCATTAGTTTTACGTTATCTGAAACTCATATTTTCTCAAATCTACTCAAATAATTCAATATAATTATATCATTTACTGTATTATTTGTAATTAACACTCAAAAGTGTATGAGTTTACAGTTTATCACAACTAAAAATTAATATAAGATATTCATATATTAAAAATATTGAAATATACTGTACCTAAATATAAATTTACAGTAAGTATAGTATTTAATATTGACGATCAGCTGGTAATAGATTTAAGCCGTTTGTATTTTAAGGTGAATGAAATTTAGTGCACTTAAAATTGAATAAAGGGTACAATTTGTACAAATGCTATGCTATATGTTCAACGAGTTTGCATAAAACATTTAAAAAAGAATATTTCTTCCATAAATTATTACAGTTGTTGAAAGAATGATTAGTGTTTCGAGTGTTCAACAATTGAACACTTTGGCTAACGCTTAAAATTCTTTCTAAAAGACTCAGACTTTCAACTTTTAGTCTTACACTATACAGGTATAGAAATTAAGTTTAAGTTTACATATTTTTAAACATATTTATTTGGAAGTAAACAATTTAACGAGAAATTTCATAGCCTAAAGCATTTTTTGGAGTTGTGTTACTGGTAATAGTGTTGAGAAATTAGTCCAAAGTTTATTTTTAAGTCAAATAATTCGATTCAAAATCTAAATGTTATGGATATATCGAATGAGATGCTCTGTTCACAAATAAGTAAACATCAATGCATTGATAATTTTGTTATTCCATTAATTTATCGTTATTTCAATAAAAAGAACATTTAGCTTATAAGGCAAATCAACATAATTTGTCCACACTTTAAACAAATAACTTTTAAACTATGAGTGATACTTGAATTCTGTCAAAAGAATTATAAACTGCATTTATTTATGCGTCGATTGATATACACATATGGACATAACTATCTAAACTCGTTTTTACCAGGCCAAATTTTGCAAGGTTAATTATAAATAAATTCTGGTCAATGTAAAATGTAGCCAGATAATGGACATTTTTAAAAGTTAGAATATTTTTTGAAAATTCATCCAGATAACAAATTTAGTTCACATGAAACTTTATTCAATAATTCCATAGAAATCAATTGAATTTCAAGATTTCTTCTAAAGATTTAAATGAAAATTAATAACATTTAATTCATGAAAATAAAGTTTAATGATGACTAAATTTGTTATCTGGATGAATTTTCAAAAAATCTTTTAGATTTTAAAAATGCCCATTATCTGGCTACATTTTACATTGAACAGAATTAATTTCTAATGACCCCTTCAAAATTTGGTCCGGTACAAACGAGTTTAGATAATTATGTCCATAGCCGTATATTAAGTTAAAATCGGAATACAATAAGTATTTTAAAACTTTAAATTACAAAAGTTGGTCAGAATCGAATGCAATCATCAGATTTGCACAATTCCTTATAGTTTTTGAGATATAGAGCTAATTTCGAGTCAAAAACTGACCAACTTTTGTAATTTAAAGATTTAAAATACTCATTGTACTGTATTCCGATTTTAACTTAATATATATCATAGATAGGGAAGGTCGGCCAACTCAGGTGGGGGTTTATGGGGGGGGGGGATTTTATGAGAAATTTTGCTCAAAATTCTAGGAGGGGTATAGGGGGGAATTTTTAAAATGTGTCTAAAATGTCTCATCTTGTTCTAAAACGTAAAGATTTTAAGCTTTTATTCAAATCGTATGAATTGTTTTCGAGTAATTCGTCTTTGAATTCTGAAAAACAGAATATATACACTTGTTAACTATTATATTTCATAGATCCTCAGAACTATTTCATACCATTATAGAGATCTTCAAACCTATTTCACAATTCAAAAGAATTAATTCAGACTTAATAATATCTATTTCATATATGAGAGTGTAGTTAGGGTTTTGTAATTCTATGTGTAAATTAAATTGCAATACTAATACTATAAATAAACAAACAACGCTTAAGCAAAACTCATTTCATTTAATATGTTACTTTATATTTGAATAGAGATTATGGATTAAAGTAATTTTGTTTAGAAAAAATGCTCACTTATAGAGTTAATGAAATAGCTTTTATTAAAACTGAAATAACTGTTAAGATTAATGAAATAGTATTGAAGATCTCTTTTTAACTATGAAATAGTTTTGAAGATCTATGAATTATAAATGTTAACGAGTGTAATACAAATTTTTTTAGTTACCAATTAATTATACACTTTAATTGAATACATTTGTTATTTCAATGTTGTTCAATATGT
>JAQGCF010000495.1:0-10047 GCA_034699405.1 Hermanniella punctulata | reverse complement strand
TCGGGTCGGGTACGGTTCTGGACTTAACGGTTCGGTTCGGGTACGGTTTTTAAAATATCATTAACTTTGAACTCTATGTTACAGTATGTTTATGTGCAATACTGTTGTATTGTTATGTTGAGTAGTGTTGAGCCCAACCCTCAAACACTCGCACCAAATGTCTCAAATGTCTAACAAAACACAATAAACAAGAGTTAAATAATTGGTTTAAATAAAATTCGTTAGAAATTAAGTTATGTTTTGATAGAAATTATAAATATTTGATTGAATTATGCCTTTAATAATAAATGGTTTAGTCATCGATGAAGTGCCAAACGATACAAACACTTTCGTTGATAATTACCCGCACTTTAAGGTAAAGAACATAATATTTATGGCAATCATTTCATTTAATTTCCATTTAATTGTTTGCATTGATAGGAAGGAAGTGCTTCGTTGTTATCACAGGTGCCAAAAGTGATGTCTTCGGTGGCACTGCTTTACGTATGTCAGAGGGAGTACGCAATTGTAACACCACATGATAGTCAGTCCATTACTCTATTAAAACTTTTTTTTACTAAAATCTAAATTATTTGAACAGAAAACATAAGTATAATCGGAACGGACGACACGACCACCTGTTGTATTGGTGTCTTAAAACATACCGGTTCTGGTGTTGTCTGTTTGGCTCATTTCGATGGATCAGATTTAGAAAAATTAGAGAAATATATCGAAAATATGATCAAAAGGATAGAAGAAGTGAATATAACCCAAGCCTTAACTGAAGGACATTTTGAACTCCATTTGATCGGAGGTTTCAACGATTCCCGCCATTATTCGGAAGAACTAGTTATCCAATTATTATGTACTGTAATCGCAATATTAGACAAACAAATGCTATAATTTTAGTGTTATTTCAGACGCATATCACAAACAAACGGTTAATATAGATTTGGTCACCGCTTGTATTTGTCAATTGAATAACTCTTTGAGAGGAAACATCAATTGGCCCGTCATTTATGGCATCGGAGTTAATGTTAAAACTGGGGAACTCTTTCCCGCGACCTTTACAGACAAAGGTCCAGATATTCCGTTAAGAAGTGCTCGTTATTACACGGGTTGTCACGAAATGCTTGATATTTACGACACAAATATGGGTTTATTACGAATAGGACCATTCAATTACCGACCAATGCGTGGCGTAGACCTATGGCTATCACAAAACGACGACTTTATACTTCAGGTATGTCTTAGTTTTGCAAAATATATTAGTTTTAGCTTTAATTTCATTAATTATTGAAGTTTTGCAAATTGTTTAACTCTTTGTTCTTTTGATAGCATTTGTCGACATCTCCAGAGGTCGAACCGCCACACTTTGTGATGAGTGCCAGAACTACACTTGAGTTCATACAACAACACCCTTTTCCAGGAGTGACAATATTTCCCGACAATAGACCGCGTTATTACCGCAAAGACGACCAAACGGGGCAATGGATACCTATTTGTTATTGAAATCTAATACACTGTAAATGTAATTCTTATGTAATATCGCTTTACAGTCGGAGTCGAGATTTTTCCATAAAAACTGTTTAAATAAAATTTGATTTAAGTTTAAATCAGTTTTTTATTAAACATTTTGTAAATTTTTCAATTCATAAAGGGATTAAACAAAGAGTGGATTAAATATAAATCTCGGCTCCGATTAGACCTTATGATATGATCTCTTACTCTCTGATTCCTAATTTCATTGACATTTCTTTGATTTAATTTATGGCACTTTTCAAACACACATAACTTTTTATCTCAATTGAAACTAATTTTAAAATTTCCCGGTTTTTGATGTAATTAACGAATAGTGCAATCATTTTACAAAAGCTAAACATTTTTAAAATACAGTCAGAGTCCGAAATGAGCGCATCGGGTCTTTAGATAGTTTTCAATTTCTATACTGTAGTGATGTTTTGGTGCAGCGGTGTTCAAATGGGAAGGAGACTGCAATTGAGGCATAGGTGATGGTTATTACCTTTTGAGCGATTATTACAATTTTAGTGAAAATGCTGTAAAAATAGTGCCATTTATTTGACGATTGAATTGATTATATGTTCCTTAAAAAAAGTACATTTATTTTATTAGAGTAAGTACTGTAACACTCATATAATGAGATCTGAAGCTAAGTTACAATACATGTTATATAAAATATTTTCCATTGATTTTACAGTAGTGTTAAAGTATTAAGTGATTGTGCCTTACATTACACTCAACGAGTGTTATATTATAATATTTGTTAATATTATTATTATTATAATTATTTTGACTAAAACTCTGCTATACTTTTGAATAATAAATCGAAAGACAATTAGTCGACAGTCAGTCCGACTCTTGAACGCAATCATTACTTTTTTGTTATTTTAATCATATGAATGGTATGTTTTGCGGGTAAATCACTTCCAGCCACAAGAACTCCATTGGCTTCAAATGATGTCAAACTAATATATTGAGAACTGAGATTCCATTGCGATAAAAGGCATTCAATGTTCCACTCACTACACCTTTCCTGATAAGTGGTGTAAAAAACTGTTTCTTTATTTTTATGTTTTTCAATGAGAAACGAAACAGTGCTCACAATGTCTTCGAAGTCTTTTTGGTCATAAAAACAATCGGAGGCTATTATATAATCGAAAGCAGGCATTTGTACCACTTGTTCATCGAATTGACCCCAACTCAATGGTTTAATACTCTTAATATTCTCATTAACTCCATTGATCTCAACGTTTTGCTGACAGAGTTCTAGACATTCGGGATATTCATGTGAATCAGTGAGCACTACACGTGCACCTACTTTGGCAGCAACGATACCAACAATACCAGTTCCAGAACCCAATTCTATTATTGATTTGTCTTTAAACTGATCACTAATTTTAGGAAAAATTACATTTATTTTAATACTGTATTTAAAACATGAATTCAATTGTTATACAATAGAGAGTACACCTAAAGTGTGCCAATTCTTTCATCATTAGATATAAACATAACTTTGAAGTAAATAAACTATTTTAAAGTTTTTGAAGAAAAAAGTTTTCATTTATTTGTTTTTATTAAATAATTGAGAATTGAGTTCAAAATATGATTATAATTAAAGAACTCATAAACACTAAACAGTGAACTAAAGTATGAAACAAATGTTCTGAAAGTTTGATTCATTTTAACGATTATTTGAAACGTTTGGAAACAACTCTTTCTCTATAAATAAACTAAAAGTTTGGAAACTTTTAATTAAACACTGGAAAAAATCTGCACCAAATGACCACACATTACAGTACCAAATAATTGTGTGACCATTATTTACACGTTTTGTACCACTTGGGTCTATACTGTGATGTGTTGTTCATTTGGTGCTAACTTGTAATCAAGTATTTTATTTTTTGGTCAATTTTATGGTTTTGTAAAAATATTTTTAAGTATTTTTATTGTAAAATATTTTAATTTGTTTTAATTCAATAATATTTGTACCGAAAATAGTATATAAATTGTGCCAAAACTGGTGCCGATGGCCACACATGATAGCCATAAGAAGTCGAGTATTTCTATTCAGATAATAATAATTATTAAGTTTTTAATTTAATATCCGATCAAAAACTTTGTTTTAAACCTCATTTATAAGAACTGAGATTTTATTCTCATTTCTTTCGTCACTGAATTCAAAGCGACGACAAAAATCACGTTTTGTTACATTTGATTGCATTTTGTTTTGCAGAAACTATTTTATATAATACTTATCATTATTATTGGAATTGATTTTTAATGTACTTAAATAATGTTATAAAATGTATATTAATATTATTGATTCATATCTTACAAAGTTATAATTTGAATCAAAAAATCTATTAAAATAAACAGTACTTTACTGTTTAGTATTTTAGTAAATATGGTGTAAATTACGTTCAATTCCTTAGATCTTATTATAAGCGCAAAATTTAAATAAAATATTATTTTAATGAATTTTAAATCGGATTAAACAAATTGAGTACAAATTATTTGTAACCTATAAAATCAATTATAATGTATTGGTAGGCAGAATAAATGTTACACATTTTAATCACACATTACTTTTAGAATTAACTTTCTGTGATCTTCAAAAAATTGAATCAATGCCAGAATGCATGTGATTTAGGATCAAAAGTGAATTAATAGTTAAAACCTTTTGTACCGGTATTAATATACTGTACATTAGATTGTCATATGAGTACTACTCGACATTCATTATTTTTGTTATATGAAGACAATAGGAATTTTTAAATGTTTAAATACAGAATAAGATTGAGATAACAAATGTATAAATTGTCACAAATAGTATAAATATATATTAAGTAAGTTAAACAATATTTGGAGTGTCTTATGCAGTACAGAGTACTATGGCTATGGTTAAGCAAACGGATATTTTTAACAAATTAAATATTCGCTTAAAGAGTGAATAACTATAAATAAATAGTAGTAATAATTTATGGTTATTGTATCGACGAATGTCTTATTCTAATTAGGTGTCAGATAACTAATAAATTCTAAGTTAAGTATATTTTGCACAAACAAATAGAATAATAAAATAAAATATTATCATAATCTTTATACAAGCTGTTAGAGTTGAGTTACCAAAACTGTATATAATATTCAAATTATATAATTAATTAAAATTGTTTCCAAATGAATAGTTATTTGATTAAAGATTTTATTTCTGTTAATTCTAATACAATACAATTCTGTATAAGTATTTCAAGTAATTTAATTCCTTGTTTTTAAGCTATAATTCTAATTATTTGCTTAATTTAATAAAATATTAAACTTATTTTAATAAAAAGTTTTTGATAAAAGTAAAGTACCGGTAAATTATTTTTCACAATTACTGGCATTCATTTTTAGTTACAAAGTATATTTGAATGCATTTATAAGTTTTATCAAATAATATTTTCTTAACAATTTAAATGCTATTAATATTTATTTTTGAAATAACTATTGAAAAAATGTTAAAAAATAAAAAAAAAATGATAAGAATTACAGTAAGAATTGTTTAAACTACTAAATATATGTATATTCCTTATGTCTATGGCTTAAATAAGAAATGGAACGGAGAGGAAACCAGAAAGTTTTAAGCAAAGAGAGTTACTATTAGAACATATATTATTAGTGAGAATAGTTTTAATACAACTATGAGTTCAAAGAGAAAATAAAGAAAATCAGTGAAGGAATGAATTAGAAGAGTGCGAATGAATTCTTAATCTATTATTAGATTTTGAAACAACTAAAAGAATGTCAGATTCTTAAAGCAAACAAAAATAATTATATAATTTCTAAGTTATAAAAAAACTAATTCTAATAAAATTAAATCAATTTCTCTAATATTGATTAACAGAACTTAGAAATAAAGAAAATGAGTTAAGATTTATATGAGAACAAAGTAATGAGTAATAAATTGTTAACTAATATTAAATATTTATTTTAATAATTGTTTACGAAAATCCAATTAATAGATGAAATGCATGAATAAGGTTGGAGTGATGCCCAACTTAACCGAAATACATGCAACTTATCCAACATCCGACTCAGTTATGCCGACACTATTTGCTTTCATGTGCATCTCAAGGCTTGCAAAAGTGTACCTCTGACCCAAAATGGTACGTCACCGCACTCTTCACTCTTCTTTCAGCAAAAGCATCTTCAATACAACTGTCTTTGTATGGTTAAGCTGAAGATGCGCCTCTTTGGGTGGAGTCTTCCATACGATCAGATGGCAAGCATTTAAAGCTAACTCAACTTTACATTTAGTGCCACTGAGTTAACAGCTTTCTAACGGTGTAAGTCTGTTATTTTCATATAATTTATATTTATTTATATAATTATTTAATTTAATACTCTATTTGTGTCAACAATTTCTACCAAAAGGATTACTACTTTTTTTTAAGGATATATTATTTCTTTTAGGGGAAGTTGTTTGCAGTGAATTCCTTGTGTGTCTACAAATTTAAAGCTACAGTTTTAAAGCATTTAAAGCATTAATTGATTATTAATTAATAATGGCTGAGGATCCGGATCCGACCCCCTTTTTGGTGGTTACTTTGGAACAGAAGCGTAAGGATCAGACTAAACCCTACGATGGCAAGAAAATGGTATGGGTTCCCCATGAAAAGGAATGCTTCGTCCTGGGTAACATCATCAGCACCAAAGGAGATATGGTTACTGTCGAGTTACCAAAGGGTGAAGAGGTATGAATTTTTCACGCATTCTATGGTCACTACTTATCTCATCAATTATGATAGACTCAGTTTATTATAGGAATAGTTTAAATCAAACTTATTTTCAGATATTTTTTATTTAAAAAATAACCAAAAAATTGAATTAAACAAATAGAGAACATTGAAGAAAGATCTTCTACAACAAGTGAATCCACCAAAGTTTGAGAAATGTGAGGATATGGCATCTCTCACATATCTGAACGATGCCAGTGTTCTTCATAATCTCAAAGAGAGATACAATCAAAATATAATTTACGTAAGTTTATATTAATCTCATATTTTTTTCTCTCTCCGAAACCCCTTCTCTGCCAATTCACAATTTTGGCCCCACATTACATCTATTCCTTTGACCATATCATTGAACCTTAAAAAATACAAAACCACTGCCAATACCCAAAACCCGACACAACCAATACCCTCAACCAATTAGAGAACATTGAAAAAAGAATTGTGTCAACAAGTGAATCCACCCAAGTATGAGAAATGTGAAGATATGTCCAATTTGACATACCTCAACGAGGCAGCTGTCCTCTACAATTTAAATGAACGATATATAATGAACCTTATTTATGTAAGTTCGGAGTTGTAGGTCTTCTATGGCATGGAGTGTCTATTTCTATTTAAAAATGTCTCCCAATTTTGTTCATAATAACTCCTTTGACAGCATTAATGGTGTCTCTGTTGCACAATCTAAGCATTTGATACATTATATGTCAACCAATTCTAACTCATTTTTATTCAATTCCTCCGTTTTTTCGGTTATTATTTTGATAATTGCGTTGGATTTGAAAGAATTCAATTTTAAATGTTTTGTTTGGTTACCCACAAATCAAAGGCATTTGTGTTATAAATTCGATTATTATCAAACTTTAATTTCGTTTGTCTTATTAAGTAAATTGTATTAATCGCGTGAATTAACTCAAGGGATGCGTTTGTATTTGAATATTACGAAAAACCCAAAATTCTAACTCCAATCCCAAGTCTATTAGATCTGTAGAATAGAAATCCTGAAATTTTTGTTCTTAGAATTTATAGAATATTTTGTAGCCAACCATTTGTGCCAAAAACCCTGATTTGATGTGAATTCTTGTGATTATAATTGATATGTTTTAAATCACAAACTTTGATAAAATGCATTATGTTTTATAACATTAAATATAAAATACTAATTGTTTGATAAATTGCCGAAATTAGACCTATTCGGGACTCTTTTGTGTGGTAATCAATCCATATAAACGGTTTCCAATTTACACCAATCGAGTAGTACAGATCTACAGAGGCAAAAGACGTAATGAAGTGCCGCCACATCTATTCGCTATTTCTGATGGCGTGTACACAGAAATGTTGACGAGTAAGTCTTCAGTCAATTATTTAATGCCCTATTTGACCGATTTGGCACAATCACTACCATCATTGAGGAAATGAGGGAAAGAGAAAAGCGAACACTTGCGAACATTTCATTTATAGCTATCAAAGAATGGCATTTATGTGTACACATAATAATAGTACAATATATGCATTGCTCTATCAATGCTTTATAAGACCTGTAAAGTATGTCTTCACCAAATGTCTCACTCCATATTTGGAAGCGATTCATTTAAACACCAGCTTAACAGTCGATACTCTACTATAGAGTCTTGTCTTAACTTTAAAGCACTTATACTCGCGTATTATTTTTAGAATTGCAGCTATACTGTCTGCTATCGCACATCTACTACATAGAATAGCTCATGTAATGATTTATATTCTGCAGCATTACAGTACTGACATACAATCACGAATACCCAAAACTATTTTATTTCAATATCTTGTATTCGTTTCAATATTTCTCTCATTCACTCAATTAAAAACCCAAACAATTAAATGCATTGAATTACAAACAAATTAATTAAAAATGTATTTTACAAATTACAGATCGAGAGAACCAATCGATGTTAATTACGTAAGTGATTAGTTGAGATGCTGAACAAATCCAATTCTCTACCATTACTCCATTACTAAACAAGTCCTTCCTTTAAATCCAAATAATGCTCTTTACCACTAACCCAAACATCCTTTTGTGGCCAAAATCAAAATTATTATTGAAATATCGATAGTGGAGAGTCTGGCGCTGGAAAAACAGAGAACACGAAGAAAGTTATATTTTATTTCGCAAATATCGCAAAGTCTGGATTTAAGCACAAATTCTCTACTGGTGTAAGTTATATGAAGTTATAATAACATTTGGATTACTTCTAAATCAAGTGCTTTTGCTCTCTCGCCGTCATTTAAAACAATTCTGGAATTTAATTAATTTATAATATGTATCGAAATATCCCTCACTATCACTGCATATCTAACTAATTGAAAAAAATCCTAACCATAGATAAATTCCTTCCCTTTGTGTGTGCAAACGTTGACAAAATGGATCCCAAATCCCCTAAATTGCCTAAATCCCAATCCAATTCCTAATTCCATACGATCCCATTCACAAGTAGTAATTCCTAAACATTGAATCCTTTGCTTTAAACCTATGAACCCATATTTACTTTAGCGGTGAGTCCGGTGCGGGAAAAACAGAAAACACAAAGAAAGTGATTACCTATTTTGCAACGGTTGCTGCCTCTGGTTTCAAGCATAAGTTCTCTACTGGTGTAAGTTATGCGTCAATTCATTAATAATTTCATGAAGTGTTTGAAATTATGATACAAACTATTGTCTATTTCTCAATTTAAACACAAACGACTCAAAGCATATTCAATGAACATATTAAGCCCAACCATATCTTAATCGCTAATAAATCCAATCCAACAGTTCCTAAACAGTTCCTAAAAACCTCGAAAACCCTTATCTAAACCCTAATTAAAACATTATGTAATATAAAGTTAATGAGCGTTTTGCCAACAGCGGCGAATCGGGTGCCGGTAAAACTGAGAATACGAAGAAAGTAATTGCTTATTTCGCTAATGTCGGCGCTCACACTCCAAAACCTGGTGAAAAGAAAGGAGAGAGCAAGAAGGTATATAACTCCCCGATCAGATTAGTTTGATTTAGTGATCATTTTCATTTGATTTATCACTAAATGCATATTTTCAATAATAATGTGTTCCCTTCACAGCACACTTACTTCTAATTTTTCCCAATCTTATAATGGCATAAAAACATGTATTGTTTAAGTAATAGACAATCATTTTTATATTTATTCACAAATTGCAACTATAGAATGCATGGGATAAGTAAAAACACATTAATTTATTGTCTCCTTATCTACTTTTAAAAATCGAGTCAAAACCCTGATTTAAAAATCCGATTCCTTACTATGCAAATAAATTTTTTATTAGAAGTGAACAAATATTAATATAATTTATTATTAAGTAGTTTATAGTTATGAAAAGTTGGTAAAAGCACGTGCATATTGTTTGCATTTTGTCTTTATATTTGTGCCATTCGTTATAATTTATTTGTTGTTTTATCGCCAAAACAAAACTTTAGGGTAATTTGGAAGATCAAGTAGTACAGACTAACCCTGTATTGGAAGCCTTTGGTAACGCTAAGACCGTGCGTAATGATAACTCTTCCCGTTTCGGTAAATTTATTCGTATTCATTTTGGCCCAATGGGCAAATTGGCCGGAGCTGACATTGAGACATGTAATTCATATATTCAAGTCTTACTGTGATTTTAAATGTTTTATCAAAACTTATAGACCTTCTCGAGAAGGCTCGTGTCATCTCACAACAGCCACTTGAGAGATCATATCACATATTTTACCAAATTATGTCTGGAGCTGTTCCCGGTTTGAAAGG
>JAQGCF010000494.1:0-10050 GCA_034699405.1 Hermanniella punctulata | reverse complement strand
TTCTACCCTGATATGATATATAATAAAAATCTTGCCAAAATTTCTTGCCAAAAAATCTTGCCATTTTAGTCTCCTCCTTTTAAAAGTTTAAGCCCTAACCAATAACTTATTAACATATAATTTCAATAATCTAAAACTCCCTGTCCATAAATTAATAGATACGCTATTTTAAGGTCTGATTATTGAGTTTTAACCCGTACGTGATATACAGTATCTTTAAATTTTATTAATTTGAAATACAATTGAAATACATAATATATTATATATATACGATGGTTGACATTAATATCCAGAACAAAATTCAGCAAAAAATTTTATAAAAAATTTAAATCATTTTAATTGTACTTTCGATTAAAATTAATAAAATTAAAATCGCTTGGTGACATCTCGCAACCTCCACTCGTAAGTTATGGTAATTAAATTAAGAGCTTTTTAAGGCATTCATTTCATGTGTTATGAATATAGTGGAAATTGTCTAAAATTGTCTTATATCCAATTAAATGGGGTACAAATGATGTACACCGTACAATAAAGGAGATATTTTCTGTCAAATCAACTTTTTCAAAATAACTTATGGAACTAATATTTGCCAATATTAATAATTTTATCAAATATAATCAAAAAGTTCATATAAGTTATAAAATCTTTAAACTTCTTATGAAGTTTAATATTAATTTCCACTATATTTAAAAAGTTTAAACTTTCATTAAATTCTTAATTTATAATTTTATTGCACTTTGAAAAAATTATCAAACAATACCACAGAAGAGTCAAAAATGAAACTTTTTAATTTAATAATAAAGTCGATTATTATTATTATTAAATATCATTATTGTCTATTATCTTCATATATAAAACCGGATTCAATAATCCAGGAATTTTGAAGAAGATATGTCTTTTTTCATTTTACCCTTGGAATAGACAAACATTGCTTATTTCATGTTAAACATAACAAAAACATAATTTTGATATAATATTAAAATATTATGCAATTAATCTTTACGTAATCTTTATAATTAATGATCTAAGATATTGTATTTATTTGTACAGTATATTCAAGTTTAATATGTTATTCGGCAAAAGTAAATATAAAGTAAGTTTACTTAAAAAGAATGTTTCCTTTATTTCCTATAAATTAAACCAAAAAGTCATTATAAATATTAAAAAATGGTAAACATTTTCATTTTAAATACAACCGATATCTGAATAAATAAGGATTAAAGTAATTGCTTTTACTAAATAAAACTATTAATAAAAGTTATGCAGTGCAGTACACTCGGTATAGTTAGTGTAACATAAAAATCAATTCCATTATATTAATATTAATTGAAAAAAGCGGTTAATATTTGGCAATAATTTATATTCAAAAATACAACATAAAAATATGTGCAAATAATATTTGCTTAGAATTTAAAGATGTCCATCACTATTCTCAGCTATGTGTGCAACGTGTGATACCGAACGTACATTTTAGTGTTAATATTATTTTAATATGCATTACACAGTATTGACACAATTACATCATATGAATGTAAATGTAATTTAATATCAAAGAAAGACTTGACTCAAATATTTTTAAATAATTAGTGAAAACTTTTTTCCAAATAACCAAAAATAAGGAAATGAAATGACTTTTTAAAACTTAATTACTTATTTAGAAATAAAATTCTAACTATAGGTAGTAAGACCTCGATTGCTATCAAATGAATGTCATTATCTTGAGATCGGAATGTGCCGCACAGTTAAACAATATTTTACTTTTAAAGACTTATTTTTTGATGCAAAGTATAAAAATGCAAAGAAAAGGATTGAAAGATATTTTATGATTTGACGGATAAGAAAATATTGACTATTTTTTCCAATAAAACAAAATATATTATATTAGACACGAATGAAAAGTATTTCTCCGCAGAACTGTTGAACTTAGAGATTGAATATTGAATGCAAAAATCGATAACTTAATGTATGGCTCGAGGTTTCACAAACACTACAGTATTTATAATTTATATGCAATGCAATCGATAAAAATTTTAATTTCAATTTAAGATTTTTTAAGCTTTCATTTGAAGATAATTTCAAACTTCTGGTAATAATTTTATTTTCTACTTATGATTAATTAAATTTTAAATCACAATACGCTATTGTTTGGGCTATATTAGCAAAAATATCACATTAACCTGTTTTCTAACAATTTCTCTGATGATCTTCTGAATAAATTATAATAAAATGTATAAAAAAATGTTTTTAATACGAATTAATTAAAAATAAAATATTTTTATAACAATTTTGAATCAAAATTACAAAAAGAAAGATTCAAAGCCTCACCCAAAACATGATTGACGGGCAAAAAGAGCCGATAATTTAAGCTAATATGAGCTAAAATTTGAGTTATTTTTTTAATCAAACATCAGATTATTCTCAATAAAGAGGTAGTTTTCAGACAAAACCTTTTAAAGCACCCCTTTATAATTAACAAACTATTCAAATAATTATTACTATATTATTGCTGCAATCGATTTAAGTAAATAATAAAAAGAATTTTGTGTTCAAATAAAGCATTTTTCACAAATGAATAAATGAATTACTGATTAAACGAATGATTGAGTAAAAACAAATTAATTACGAAACTAATAGTTTGTGTTAATTGAAAAACAATTAGAGACTTCGTGTGAAAACATATTTGTGATATCATATGTATACTAAAAACAATGAAATTACAAAATAAATATTCGTATCCCACTGTTTCCGCGTGAGAGTAGATTTTTTTCATAATTAAAAAAGAGAAAAAAGTTTTATTATTTTCTAAACTAATGTTTTAAGATCTTAAGACAAGTGGAGCTAATTTTGGCACAATTTTAAGTAAGAGAATCGCAGTCTTACTATATTTAAATGAACTTTAAGTACAAGATTAAGGACTGCGACCAAAGACAAGATAAGTTTAAAAATAAGTATTGATTAAAATATTGGATAACTCGCATTCATTAGTATCAATACTTTTTTCTGAGTGAGTTCTCTGACTCAGCGATTGAACAAAAAGATTATTACATACAATGCAAAACATTGTTTGGTTTACAATTACATAAGAATAAGCCTTAAAATAATGTTTAAAATATTAGTTGTGTTTCACTTAACTTCTACTTTAGTTGAGATGTTTTCAAAGCAAAATTCAGATAAATGTCATCACTTATACAATAATTATGAGGCGAAACAAATAGGTTTAAAAGAGATGAGAAAAATAGCGCATTTCATAACTCAACTCAATTAAAGCTAAGTTTTTTGCAGCGAAAATATTTTAATAAATTATATTTAAATAGTTTTTAAAAAACAAGAAATGCGTATAATTTATAATTTGGTTCAACAATCGTGTAATAAAAACTTAACTCAACTCCACAGGTATAAAAAACTAACACTTTTTAATAAACAATTCATGCGATGGTTTGAAGGGTTCACGAAATAGTGTACAAAATGACGAAATGATAACACGAAACGAATAGACAATCAAAATAAAATAAAATAAAACTAAATTCAAATTCACGGCCGTCTCGTCATTACTGAAATCACTTGTTATTCAACTAAGTATTAAAAATAGTCTTAAAGTTCACATTAGAGTGAAATTTAATTGATTTTCATAAATAAAAGATAAAACCAATTTGAAAACGTTTGCGATAACACTAGTATTGAAATAGGGCTTCAAATCAGAGTAAAAGGAAGTCATTCATTATCTTTTGTCAGATAATGGTTAACAAAGAATTTAAAAGAGATTTTTTTGTGATAAGTTCAATACAATTAATACAGTTGTCCACAAAACCATTAAAAGCCTTGATATCAAATACTGACAATATTTTGTTTACTCAAAGATGAAAAATGAATTTTTGATAAAATATTAGTATGCTTTTCATATGTAGTAATACTATACTGTTCACTGGAATAGTAGTTAAAAATAATTTTATAGTTTAGATGTAATTATGTCAATGAAAAGAGCATTTGATATAATTATTTATTTCAAAAAATTGTGATTAAATTATATGAGAAAAGGTTAGA
This sequence comes from Hermanniella punctulata, assembly GCA_034699405.1. NCBI lineage: Eukaryota > Metazoa > Arthropoda > Arachnida > Sarcoptiformes > Hermanniellidae > Hermanniella > Hermanniella punctulata. The sequence continues at coordinate 6,009 of JAQGCF010000494.1, read as the reverse complement.
AAGCAAATGATTTGACTCATAAAATATAAGCGATAATAAACACCGAAGTTTTGTGATAAATGTCGGTGCGTTTCATAGGGGTATCTGCACTGAATCGGTAAATAACTTAATGGGTTGAGACAAAAGAATTCATATCAAGAGTTAAATCTATAACTATGTTTGAAAAAATCTAATTAAAATGTGTGCAATCGGTTATATCAGTGGTGACCTTCACTTGTGACTGACATTTGCAAAAATATACAAAACATAATTAGATGAAAGGCATGAGTTCTATGATTGACGATAATCTGCACAATACTTCCCGTTATGCAATCGACATTTGCATAATGGCTGCGCGTTTCAACTTAACTTCAATACATATTGCGTGCAATTGTGTGAATTGAGAGAGGATTGCAATAATAACTTCGGTATACAATGGTTTAAGCGTTGCGTTTAGTCAAATCATTCAATGATGAGTTATATAATTTTCCCCCTATTTTCAGTAGTTTAAACACAATAATATGCTGTAACTACTGATTGTCACAGTTTGTCCGTGACTTTTACGAGACAATCGGAGCCCTTCAATGATTATGAGAACATATATCTAAACAGTTTTTTATATCTGTACCCAACCATAAGATAATCAAAGCTTTTGCTGATTTGTTTCGCATAAAACGTCAAAATTTAATGAATCGAAAAAACTATTTAATTGACAATAATTTTATGACTAATATTTGAGATTAAAGTAAATAAACATTACATTAAAATCATATCTCTAGAGATCATATGATTTCAATCAGTTTAAAGCGTAAATAAAATGTTATTTTTTAGTAATAATTGATTGGAAACATAATCTGATAAAGAATTTGATGTTTTACTCTAAAAAAATTAAAAATATAACTATTTTTATAACTGGTCTGTCATTCAAAGTGTTTAAAAACATTTAAGACTATATTTTATGGAAAAACTTCTTAAACACATTTAAAAGACGTCTATATTTAAAATAAATAGTGAATAAATTTAGGCTCAAAACCAAAAACTGAAAGCTTTAAATAAAAGAGAAAAAATAAAACAAAAGTTCTCAATCTTTTGCATTGGAAAGCATTGGAAGCGTATTATTGATATCCAAAATCAAAATTAACAGAATATAAAACAGACGAACAGTTAAAGCATAAAAAAATCAATACTCAAACCAAATAACAATACAATAAAAATATCATAAAATAAATACAAATATATAAAAACAAATATAAAACTAAAGAAAAGAATTGTAGCAATGAATTGATAGCAAACAAACAAACTATTAATTAAAGGGCAAAAAGTCTTACACATGGTTTCGGTCGATATCGACAAAGACCACTCTTCGCGGCATTTCTATTAAATACAATTTGAGTCGAGCGTCAATTTGTGACGAAGAGTGTGGTATTGATGACAACACCATAACTAACAAACACTTTCATATATTTTTAGATATCAATTAAAAAATTCTTTGTTTTGCATTAATTGACTAAAAATATATTTAACTGTATTTTGAATTTGTCTGAAAAGCACACAAAAACTTGTCTTCACTTTTAATTATAATTATCTTCTTTTATATCACACATAATATCATATGATATAAAGAGAGTATATGTGTTAACAATTAAAGTGAGTCAAGCATTCAATTTGAATGCGTTTTATGTGTTTATCCGCAACACAACAGAACCCATGGATTCCTGTCTGCAGAATAGGAATCCTTTTTTGCCGATTTATTAGCCGAAGGAGTCGTCCATTTTAGACACTAAAGCGCAGAAGTCATGCATTACTTTATGTTATGTTAAATATATATTTGTTAGACTTGTATTACATAACTATTAGCCAACACTTTAATAATTTAAACAAACCGTACAATCAATGCATTTATAATATTATCAAATTTGACACTCATTTCAATTATTGGTCAAACCTTTCAATGAGTACTTTAATAATAATAATTAATATTTACTATAAATGAGTACTGAATTCAAACTCAACTCAACTCATGTTTTATTTTTCAATAAAATTTTTTATTATGCCTTAAATTTTAATTATTATTTCGTAATAGTGTTTATAAATTATGTATTTTTTATTAGTCTAGTAATTAAAAATTTGATTAAAAATTCATTAAAATGTTATCTGATTTGAGAAAACTAATAAAAATATAATAAATAATAAAAACATATTCGAAAAAAGAATAATTGAATGAATAAAATATTTTATTTACCTTTAAATTGAAGTTATATTTAAAGAGAAAGTATTTTTGTTTTGTTTTTATATTTGAAAAAATCTTTAAATGCAAAGACCGGATATCACACAGAGTTTTAGTATTATTAAAAGTACTGCAACAGAAAAGTTTAGGGCAGAGTCTTATCGCGTAACAACTGCTAAACTTATGTCATCTTTCGTACAAAACTTAATAATATTACTCTATTCCGTTAGTCATCGCATTCTTTCATAACGTTTTGTGTCAAAAGTCCCTCAAAATAGACTTTATAATACTCTCAACAATACTGTATTCCAATTGTAGTTATTAATAGCCCCTCTCCGCGTATACTGAGTAACGTTATTGAGTATATTCGCATGGTATGATTCATAGCACATATACTGTAAGAAAATGTAAACAATTGCAGAAACGCAATGAACTCATTTGTGACCTCTATTATCAGAAATAAAACCTAAAACTAGTAAATTATAGTTTAGATCAAAATTCGTGAGCAAAACCTGATTTATACTGAAATAATATCAATTCCAATCTCTGTTGGTTTCATCAAACACTGCCTTACAATCCATTCCGATAATAGATTAAAATACTTGAAAGACTATTCAAAAAATAATTTTTGAGCATTTATTCAATTCTTTTTTCTACCTTATATTATATCAGTCAAAACTTATAGACTTTTCAAATACAAGTTTAATGTTTTTTATTAATACAAATTCTTACAACTATTCAAAAACTTTTTAAAGGAATGTGTGTTTCTTTCGTGGTTTTCCTCTGTTAATCAATTTGTTCAAAAGTTAAATAAAATTTCTCAAAAATAGCTTAAAATTTTCAATTATAAATAGTTTTTTGACTTTTATATTGTTATTTATATATGTTTAACATTTTTGTGTTTCACTTTAGTTTTTGTGTTAGCAGTAATCCATCACAAAACTCTTTTTTATTAACTTTGATGTATTTGAAATAAAAATTTATTTAAATTTTTCATTAATGCTATCATTTAAGCGCTTTAATGTGTTTACTTATATGTCTTTTCTTGAATCTAAATACTGACACTGATGTGCATCAGCAATAAAGTTACCGACAATTACTAAATGTTTGTATTATTATGTTATGTTAAATCAAAAAATTTTGTTTAAAACTAGTTTAAAACCTGATGTCCTGTTGATGGTCTCTGTGAAGATGTAAAACTTTGGGCATTTTATCTAAACATTCTTTTCAGACAATATTTAACAATAAAACGTTGAAATTCTTATATCAATAAATTTGTTATTTTATTTCTTATGAATTTATTGCTTAACTTAAATATTTGAAATTTGATACTCTTTGTGAACTTTCATTCTAATGTAAATACAGTAATATTAAAATTAAAAACAGATACCAGTGTTGGACTTAGAGCTTATAAATATTTAGACATTTTTTCTAAAATTATTTTAATTTAAAAGAGAAATATTTAAAAGTTTTAGAATGTTAGAAAAAATACAAACTAAAATCACTAGAAGAGCACAGTAATTGAAGTGTTACATGTGTTAATGATAATAATGAAATTAATTGAACGTACAGTGCAATGATTTTAAGAGTTCACATTTGAATTTAGTGATATTTTTTATTACAAGGGATAAACGCTTGAGATCTTAATCAGATTAAAAGTTCCTTAAACTTTCACATTTAGCTGTTTTTTACGATTAACGAGACAACAGAACGCAATCACTGCTACATCCAAAAACTAATTGCATTTCATCTGATTACAACATCAAAAAACTGTATCAAACCATTCTTCTCATACTTCGAACAACAAAAGTTAGTGTTGAGAAAAAAAGGTTATTCAAAAAAATTTAAATCCAAACAAAATTTCAAAACAAAAAAGTTATTCCGGTTTAAAGTTTTTGAATCGTGTTTTTCCTAACACTAACATTGTTGCCAGAAATTCAATCTTTAATTTTAAGTTAATTTATGAGAGTTTTAATGCTTAAAATCAATCAGAATTAATATTATAAATACTTTGAAACTATGAAAAATAGTGCAGAAATTAGTTTATGATCTGTTAAAACTATTTCCACTTAAATTTTTGTAAAACTATCGCATATTTTATCTATGGTTCATACAATTAAGTCAGTGAAATAATATTCAAAATAAGTACTGTATATTTGCATTAAGTTTTTTAATCCATTAAATAAAGCGTAAAAATTTTCAATAAATAAATTTTTATATTAAAACTAATAAAACAAATAATTTGCTTTATATATAAATGGTTTTTATTAGTCATATACAGGTGTGACCATCACTGTAGTAAAATGTGTGACCACTTTGAAACTAACGATTTCAGTCATAAAATAATTTGAGTAATCGTTGAGATAGAAAAGTAAATTATAAATCAAATTAAAGAATGACAAATACAATACAAAGTTTATTCTTTTCATAAAATACTCAAACATTCTTTTAAATAGTGTTTTATTTTTGTAAAGCTTATACTTTTCTATACAAATGCACTGTTTTAAATGTTCGATATTCTGATATCTAACAAATATACTTGAGGTAACATAAAAAGTAATCAGAAGCGGTGAGGTCAAGTGAACACGCGGCAAAAAGTTTCAGTCAGTGTTATCAATTTATCGATTGGGAAACTTTTGATTACTCTTGTTGACTGTATTGTGTAACATATTATGTTGGCTCTTGTTTACTTTAACACTTATCTATTATTATACTTTTACCGCGCGCTTATAGTGTTATTAGTTTTTTCGTAAATTTATATACCTGTATAAATATAACTATTGATTTGGGTAGTTTATGCTGTGTTAGATTAGGTTAAGTTGTGTTGGGTTAGGTGCAATTACTTAAAGTTAGGTATGTTTTGGCTTGGTTAGATTTTGTTTATTTCCGATTACTTAATAAATATTTTTATATACATTTTACATACCTTTGTATAGATATATTGATATTAAATTAAATAATAAAAAGAGAGCCCGAGATAGCAGAAAAATAGGTAAGTGCTAAAGAAAACGTCATCCAAAATATTTTACTCTTTTTAGCCTTGCGTTGACGAACATTGCCCTATTGAAATCAATACTAATGTGAACTAATGTTTGGAAATTTTTTTTAAAAATCAGTTTTGGTTTCAAAAGGACAGCTGTTTATTAAATAAGTAAAAAAATTATAATTGATATTAAGATTCAATTAAATTTTCATATTAGCGGAAAAACTTTTAGAAGTTTTAAAATATTTATTGCATAACAAATTTAATTATAGCTATAAATGTTATTAATTTTAACTTATAATTACACTGTAATGATTGACATTATTTTATTTATGAAAAAGCGTTGAAAATATTTTGTAGGATTTTATGAATCGTAAGGTTTGTTTCACTCTTGAATAACCTAAATATCAAAGTTAAAAGTTTTAGATTAATTAGTAAATCAGTCATTTATTTTGCGAATAGAGTTTTATAATTTAAATGAGTTCAACAAAAAATGTAAACTCATATTAATATATACTATAAAACACATTAATATAGTAAATGTTATGGTTAAGTGACAATTATGGTAAAAAGCCTGACAATTGTTATTCACAAAATTCTATGACATAAATATTTAAATGTTATATCTAATCATTTTTGAGTGTAGGTAAACAAAAATATTTATATCTAAATGGAATTTTGTTTAATCCAATAAAATTTATATAGTGAAGATTATACTAGACGAACGCGCTACAGTAATTTTTTTATTCATTACATGGGTTTAATGCCTGTGCATTTTTAATGCCTGTTTAATTAAATAATTTGCCTATTTTTATGAAGT
>JAQGCF010000493.1:0-10064 GCA_034699405.1 Hermanniella punctulata | reverse complement strand
TCATCTCTTTTTCTCCAAATGATGACGTTCTCTTGAGGTACAAAATTATTCGTATTTAATTTTTATGCCTATCATTTTAAATAATTTTGTGCCACTACTTGTAACAGTTAGTCAAATATTCTATAATCAATCATATTTAACATGCATGTCGCGAAGTGTCTGTACATCCAGGGATTACCAAGTTGGGAGGGATAGGGGATATTTTCGGGACCCCCCTAAGACTCGGGACATTGTCTCACAAAACTGCAATAAAACACCATACCCCTCATACCTCTAGAAAAGTTTATGCTTGGTATTTCCTGCTGCACATCCCTACTCTAAAAAGGGAAAAAAATAAATAATTAAAGATTTTAATTTGAAACATAATAAAAATAGGAATAATGTCTTATAATATTCTGTATTATTCTATAAACAATATTATTAATTATTCAAAAATTATGTAAGAATTATATGAAGAGTTAATTTTAATTAACAAAATAATTTAATATTAATGATTTGTTTGTCAAATTAATCTCTTAAATCTAACTGTGCAATAGTTAATCATGTGTGTGAGAGACAACAATTGTAAAGTAGATTTAAGCTAATTTTGAAAACAAATATTAACAATGTTTATACTTTAATAAGTCTTAAAATGCTGGCAATGATTTGTTGGGTGAGGATATATAATAGAGAAATTGCGTTCAATAAACTCATAGGGCTTATTGTTCCCTAAAGAATAAAATAATAGTTTGTATCATATCTTCAAATAAACTCTTTGCATACGATACTATTTATTCAATACCATCGATCGATTTTATTAAACATTTGAACTCAATTTAAAATCCAAATACTAATATTTGAAATACATTTACGGATTTTATTGATTTGAATATATCTAAAAATATATAATATTTTTTCATTTAGCTATCATTTGGTAAATAAGAATAAATATCTCTCATATTCTTGCATTAGAAATAAGCTAAATATAAATTGTATATAAGTAGAGGGGAGGGTATAGACCTAAATATCCCCCAGTGACTTTGCAGAATGCCTTTTTTGAAAGCAAAAAAAATTGAAAAATTGGGAAATTATCTCAAAACTACAATAAAACACATCACCCCTTCTGAAATTGCGAGAAAATACCCCTTTCCGACAAAATCGAGTCTGGCCATCTTTGGTATAGGAGATATATTTTACTCTATTCTTAGCTAAAGTACATGTTGGTAAATTATTAAATTGAATTAAATTAATTTAAATCAGGGATCATCAAGTGGGAGGAGTAGGGGTGTATTTTCGGGACCCCCATAGGCTTGTGATATTGTGTCATGAATCTGCAATAAAACATTATACCACCATTACACCCCCATGAAAAGTTGATGCTGGATGATTCCTGATTTAAATATTATTCTATTCTCCAATCCTTATGACTAACATAAATACTACTAATATTAATAATATGAAAATATTATTTTGATGTTAGAGTTAATTTACTCTTACATCAAATCATATATACTGTAGTAAGAATAATACTGTACTATAATTAACAAAAAGCAAACTTCAGTTCTATTACTGATAATAAATTATATTACTATTATATCATAATTTAGTTTACACTCCAAACCCTAATGTAGATATTTATAGACTACTCATAAGTAGTAGAATTGTCTCTCGAGGTCCAAAACTACTGTATATATTTAGTATGATTTCTTGTTTACTACTAGTGCTTGAATTTGATGAACATTCTTTACTTCATTCCTTTATAATCAAAATGGGTTTAAAGAATTAATAATTAATCATTAGAGTAACGGTAAGTAAAGATTAAAGTTGAATATCAATAAAATATGTTTTGCTAAGAATCGATACAATAATTCACTTTTTATGTTCTCAACTTATTTTTATTAATCTTTAGGAAACAAATAATGAATAAAATATGTTCACTACTCTGTAATGTGTAAAACAATCACTGCCTAACACTTTATTGAATAAATGAGGCGTTAGGCTAATAAAATTTAGTACTTGGCTTCGGATAAAATAGGGATAATGTGCTAATGGGATAAAATTCACTTTTTTACAATACTTATGCGATTTATAAAAATATAAGATAGCATAGGTAAAGGTGTTTACATTCTACATAAGTAACTTTTATATAACTTTAGCTCAAACATGAATTCAATGTTTAATAATTGTTTATTAATTTAATAAATAATAAATAAACGCAAACAAAATTGAATAAAAAATGTGCACATTATCTGATATTTAAAGACGAAGCTTTTCTGCTTTCTCAACTCTTACATTCCATTGTGGTAGTGCTGTAAAATAATTCACGTGTTGCCATAAGTTCAACACTAATACAAATATACATTAGTGTTGAACTTACGACAATACGTAAATTATTTTACAGTACAACCACAATGGTAGGTAAGAGTATAACTTTTATCGCAGGTAGGATAATTTAGCTTTTATGACGACTAATTTTTTTTTACGAATTCAGTGAAAAGATTTGACAATTTGGTGTTTTATTCTTCGGATATGTTAATGTTAAAGATAATGAATGCCTTCAGTCCATATTTATTGTCACATAACTCAAACATCAATTTTGAACTTTATTAAAATCATATCAAGTAATAGATTGTTATCACGAATTACGCTTAGCCTCAAGTGATTATTAATTAGTTGATATGATGTGACATATTCTGCTTAAGATAGCATTCAAACAATTTAATATAACACAGATAATAGAAACTTTAGAAAGCATTGTATAAGTTCTGTAAAAAAAATTGTCTTAACTTTTATATCAATAAAAAAGAAACTTATTTAAAACAACTCACAAAAACATTCATTAAATTCATTTGATAACAACATTAAACAAATCAGTCTTAAGGCGATTGAAATAAATTCTTTGCATAAGAAAAGATTTTAAGAATAAGTGTCGTTTGAAATGTTACCAATTGTTTGCCTAAAAATTGTGATAAATTTGTTTCATTTAGTTTTTTATTCATTTAAATTGCATTTTAAAAATATTTATTTATTATTTTAAATAATTTATTGCATTATATTTTGAAATAATAAAATTATTTTGAATAAAGTCGTGACTATTCCTAAATTCAGTTTACTCTGACTTTTGAACAAATGGTGCGACAGTTCATGTTTCCACCCTTTGGTTAATGTGTTTGTCTATAGTTAAGAACAGGCAATTAATCGTTATTTTGAAGTATTTCTGTTCACTACAAATGGATTTTTGTTTGTTAAATGTCTTCAATGAGTTGCCATTCGTGCATAAGTATTGTCGTGTAATAGTGGTGTAATTCTGAAACTTCAGAGCACATCACTCAGACCTTTCACTTTTTTGACACACTTTTACTTCATATCATTTGTTTTGATGACATTTGTGTGCTCTAATTTCACGTCTTTCTCTCAGCCTTTCATGTGATGCACAAATCAAACACCAATTCATTGAACTTCACTTTCATTAAAACTTCACGAAAATTTGTACACTTTATGTGCATTTGTTTGCATAGCATTCAATATTATCAACTGTTTGTTCATTTCTTTTCTTAATGGAAGTGTTGAGTAAAAAAATATTAATTTTAATTTTTGTTTGTTCTGAACATTTTTACTGCTTTTTCTTATATTTTGCTCATTTAATTAAATTTTATTTCTATTATATTTGTATTTCAGAGACATTTAGAGAGTTTTGAAAATTAGAAATTTGATAAAAAAAAGTATTTATATCTATATATTTCGAAATACTATTTTACTCTCCAAACAAATCTATCCAACTGTTTGAAAAAAAGTGGAGAAAAAGGTTTGAAAATCTTACGTGTAAAGCATTTTTGATTGAATTGTGTTCATTGGATTTTCATGCTATCACTTGAAAATAAAATAATATCAAAATCACATTATTTCAGTCATTCGAAAAAAGTTTTTTTTCAATTCTAAACAAGTATTCGATTGTTCGGAAAAATTTACAAAATAAACACAATAGAATTGGAGACTACTGTATATTGGATTCACAGATAAGACAAATGTTATGGGAATGAATGGCAAAAATTTATTGTTGAAAAACAAAACTATCAAAACTACATAAAAGTTTGACCAATAGTTTAAATATATTGTAATAAATTGCAAAATCCTGACATAACTTAACAAAACAATTACTGATTAGAAATTGAAATTTATTTTATGAGTTTATTTGACACTAAAATCTACATTCAATAAAAAAGGCATTTAATAATTGTATTGATTTTCTCATTAATACAAATTCTCATTGAATTCATTATACAAATTATGTGTTTTTCAATCATTGGAGGAAAATATTAATACAAATGAAAATGTTATGATTGAATCATAAACCACATTAGAGATAAGCTAAATATCTAAGCATTGGTAGTATATGAGTTTAGTTTCGAATAATTGCCGCTCGAATTCTTATTGAGACCACATTTGTCTTACAATCAATAGCTAAGTATGAAAGCAATAGTTGTAAAGAAAAGACAATAAATGGCTTTGTCTTCGATTTTAATCTGTTTTTGTTGTAATGAAATTCTACACATTTTGAATCAATTCTTTTTTTCATAAAAAGTTAATGTAAGCCCACAGTACACGTCACTCACCACCAACTATTTTCCTCGACAAAACTCCAGTATGTCTTTCAATTAATATCTGTTTCAAAAGAGATCTATGTTTGAAGCGATTTGTTGTGAAAGAAAAAAATTTCTATAACATAATCGACTGAACAGACGGAATATCTATTTATCTCTTTTAGGAATATATATTAAAACACAAAAATATTTTAACACAAAATTGTTTACAATTAAAATAAAGAGAAAATGACATTAAATAATAATTACATTAATTAACACAAATATTATTTTATAGAAAATTGTTTGAATACCAAAAATATATTTCAAGATTAGAATGTTATTAATGAATGATATTATAGTAATGTTCAATAATTAAATTACTATTAATTTTTGTTATACATAAAATATTTTTTTGTCACTAAATATTATTCTGTTTTTACTTAAATTTTGATTAATTCAAATATTATTCTGCTTTTATTTTTGAATAAAAATATTTTATTTTTGTGACTTTCTGTGAGATTCAGTTTGTTTTAGAGTTTGACAAAAGGACAACATATCTAAAAGGAATTTATGCGTATCTGGCATTCGATTGCATCAGCATTTGATGCCATCCACTGTATTGTGATTGACATAACTTATGCTTCACTCCAATAGAATCGAGAATTTTTGACACTTCAGGTTTACTGTAACTAAAATAGTTTTTCAAAAGGATTGAGTCTAAGTTATGCACAAATTTCAAACACTTCAATACCAATAGTTTCGCTAAAAATCAATATATAGGAATAGTAGTCCCCCTCTAAAAGACATTTTTAAAATAAAAACAACTCATTCACAAAATCGATGTTTACTCCTTTGGTTGGGTTATGTTTCCAATTCATTACTTTTCATTTGAAATAAAACAATTTATCACATTTTGGTATATAATTCAATGTTTGCTTATATTTTGTTAAGCACTATATTAACATTAACTATAACTTGTGTAACAGAGGTGTTTCACTTTATGTTTTTAAGTCAATGATTTGAATTTCCAATGTATTACAAACAGTCTATAAAAGACTAATTTGAAAGATAATCTTAGTTTGAAATTTATGAGGTATTGCTCTTATGTGACTAATTTATATCATTAGATAATAATTATTCCATTGATTAATATCGCAAACATTTAACTTTCAAACTTATGATATCTTGAATAAATTGGATCAACTATTAGAAGAATTAAAACCCCAGTTCTGAATAATAAACATGTTATTCCTACCAAATTTTATGTTAAATTTAAGTCAATATAAACTTTGACTTTAAACTTCAAATTATTTTTGGTTGAATTGAATTTCTATGTTTAAAAGAATACATAATTTATAACTCAATTCTATATTTTTGAGAAAATTCTGAAATCTATTTTGAATTTGTAAACTATTCTATTGTGTTAATCAAAACCGTAATATAAAATAATTTAAATCATAAGTTGAAAAAAGATTAAATTGTAAAAACCTTTAACCCTTGTATTACAAAAAGTTTATTCGTTGAGTAGAATTGAAAATAATATAAAAAATATTTAGAAACAAGACATAAACTTGAAATTTTCATTTGAATTGTTTATTTTATTCTCATTTCTAAAAGTTATATTATGTGGAATCTGCAGAACATTAATTGTCTCCTTTCGATAACCACTGATCTAAACCAAAATATACTCTATTTTTAAATTTAAATCCAATTTATTCTATTTTTCCACTGATATAATACACTAAAATCTTTTTACCATAAAAAGTATTTAAAATTAAAATATGTTTCCTATGGGTGTTAAAATTCAATCACTTTACAGATGATTCATACTATAGAAGTACTACTGTAACAGTAGAGTAAATTGATACTCTAACACCTACTTCCATATCTAATCCAAAAATAGTTTGTATTGATATCCTATCTATGCATACTCTGTGTATTGGTTTGAATACAGAAGTTTTGCATAAAATAAATACAAAGTTAAAACTTTTTGATGTTTAAAGATATTGTGAATAAATATTTCAATACAATTACAATTTTGCTTCAAATACTATTTACGAGCACTGAATTAATACATTAAAGTTGAATCAAAGCTCTGAATACTCTTGTGCTAAATGAAGTTCAACAGAAATGGTTTTATTTTTAGGTAAACACTATTTGAATAATGTATTCATCGAACGCACATTCATTTAATTTGAAAATCGGTTTCTGACAAATACTTGAATAGTTTGAAACTATTGTAAAATTAATGGGAAAACGCAAAAAAGTTTTACTTCCATTGAATTAGTGTATTACCAGTGTATACATTTGTAGAAAAATTCAACTTTTATAAAGTCTAGGTTTTATAGGATTTACAAAAATCTTGAGTTGTTTCCCAAAATATTAATTTTAAAACTAATTTCAAACTTTTCTCTTCTATGTATTTAAGGTTTTGTAGTGACTGTACTGAACACTACATTTAACATTAGATTTATTTAAAAATATTTATGGGTCTGACTGACACTTCCTCTATGATAGCATTGTTATATAACAATTGAATTGTATATTTAATGATTCATATATTCATTGTTGAGTCGACACAAATAGGAATGCTATTAGTGTTTATTGTTGGCTATCAAAGTGCATCCTTTTTAAAGATCTAAAATGTGATAAAATCATTGAAATGTTGAATTAAATGTGAATATATTGTAATTGTATTCAATTTGCTCACAAAAATGCCTTCCCTAATAAGTACTATAAAACCCATAAAATTTTTACTGAATAGTATACTCCTATTGTATATAATAACTTTAGAAAAATTTATTGTCATAAAAGACTTAATACAAATCAAATCCTGTCCATTAAATTATTAATACTCCTCTTTATAACAAAATTCTTTTTTTTGTACTGAATATTCAAAAATAAAATTTATGTTAAATATTTAATTTAAGATTATTTTATAAATTATTTTATTTTGTAGACGAAAATTATAATAAACTTAAATATTTTAAACAATAAAACTTTAATTTTTGCTTTCCTTTTAAAACTAATACAGTAAGTAAAATCATATAATAAAAGTCTGCATAGAATAATACTCTGTACTATAGAATACATGAATGTAGAATATGCTATGAATTAATAATAAAAATTATTATTTACTGCATTTATATCTTGCTCGTAGGTAAGTATCATTACATAAACATTTATTATGGAATTAGTTGAATCAATCTTTATATAACTTATGTTTGACTTAAATAAAATATAGCTCATTATTGTTGGTGATAGAGCATCATTTGTTAGACAAGATGATCATTAGCATTTTACAGTAAGCAAACAATATTGGTGACAGGTAACAGTGAACTGAACTCTACAATTTTTGTATTAAAAAATTGTATGTATAGTATGTATGTTTTAAAGAAGATAAGTATTCAAAATTTTAATAAAGTTAAGAATTTAAGAAATTATTATACAATTTGTGTCAAAACTCACTTTAATATTACATCAGTCGCTTAAATCGGATCTATTTTTAAAACTTTCGCAGAAAAATATTAGTTCATTGATCATATCTCAGTGACCAGCACTAATGCATAGACACAAATATGTTTGGTCTCATTATACAACCAGAGCTACTATACAGTAGAAATATATCCAAATATGAGTCGATAACAATTTATTTTTTCAAATTACATTACAAAAGACAAATCATTGGAAATGTTCTCATAATTGCATAAATAATTAGAAAACATAAATATATTATTATTTATGTATACAAATATTCAAAAGTTTTTGCGCTTAAATAAATAGTTTTATATTGGATTTTAAATTTGTCTCATTTAAATTCATGAGTTGCCATAAATTTCACGCATCTTATCGTTAAGATTAATGACTACACTAAAGAATAATGCTTTGCTATCAGTTAGAATTAAAAACGCAATTCTTTGGATATAACAACGAATGAAAATAATTTCAAATTCTGTTCACATCCTTATTAAATAAATTATTACTAAACTATTGTTAAACTTATTATTTTAAGGCAATAGTTATCACTTTTATTCTTCAATATTGCTTAAAAAGTTTTGTTCAATTCGAGGAATCGCCTCAAGTGTTGGTGACTTATAGAAAGAGTAGACTTTATTTCAAATCCTGAAAAAGTTATATAAAGATATAAAAGAAGTCTTATTAAATAAAAAATAGTCACTCAGCTCAAGGTCTTCAAAATGAACACATTCTTTTATATTATATCTCAACTTTGATCCGATAAAACTGAAAAAATAATGGAATTTTTGTTATATTTTCAAATCAACAACAAATCCACTTTAATTAGATTTATTTTCCTAATGAATAACTTTTTTCAAATTACAATTCACTAATTTGTTCTAACATTAAAACAAAATAAATTAGAATAAATTGTTCCTTCATTTCATTTACATACAGGTAATGACAAATATTCTCGTAAATACTTATACAGTAGTTGGATAACTGCTATTTAATAAACAAAAAATTTTTTTAAAATAAAAGTTGGTAATTAATTGTTATTATTTTACTGATAATATAATAAAACATTTTAAAATATTAACACTGTTTTAATTAAATTCTGTAAATAAATGTTAAATTAATTAAAATTTTAATCGAAAATTTGTGTTTTATTATCGTAAAACACTAAGTTCTACAATGATTATTAGAATTGTGTGCACTCTTACTCCACTGTACAGTATAGCACAGTAATTAGAGCATTGCTATAATTAATTACAAGTACTCTAATCATTAATCTGAATCAGATTTGATTATTTTAGATAAACGCAATCATTTATAATAACAATCAATACCTTTGATATTTACAGAATTTATTTGTTTTACAATAAATGTAATTTAAATTTATTGATGGATATAAAAACTATAGTAATATTAACAACGGTTTCAATAAATTTCTAAACCATAAACTTTAATTAATTGTTAAGTAATTGAAATATAAAATGTGAAAATACTTAAAAGAAGTTTATATTTAAGAATTTGGACAATCGATTATTTTGTTAGTTATTTTGCCCTTAAGTATGGCTTTACTAATGATTGATGAAGTTTTGATATAAGAGTGCTTTCATCAATCTTTCAATAATTAAACTTTTTGTTTTTAAGCCTCAGTTAATAGAGATTTGATGAAAGCTTACTCTTTCATAAATAGTTCATGAATTTCAATTACATTCAATGTTTCAATATTTATCGATAAAAAATTAAATGACAAATAAATGATCTCTCGTTAACATAAAAGCTTGCAAAATAGACACATACAGTACATAGTACAGTATATGCATCATAATAGATCATACTGTATGATAATATTTAAGCTGAGAGAAGAGAAAATATCCAAAATTTGAATTTATTAAACGCTGGGAATACTGAAAAGTTTCAAAGCTTTAGAGATTATGACATTTGATGTACTTGACTCAATTTCTTGTATGCCTCATTCCAAAAGACCCCCTCTAACAGCCACCCAAATAGAATAAAACCAATAAATCAGAATTTTTT
>JAQGCF010000492.1:0-10080 GCA_034699405.1 Hermanniella punctulata | reverse complement strand
TTTGTTGGGGTTAACTCCCCTTGCATTTGAATTTTAATGTCAATTTAGTTAAAATTACGGTATATTTAATTACCGGTATCTTTAAAATTACACCAAAATTCTAAAATAGTCTGAGTTTTAGATTATTGAGTGATTTATTACTAATAATTTTTGATTATGTAATCATTGGAACCGATAGAAGAGTTAAGTAATAAATCGGTAATTCCCTTATACTAAACGTCTGAGAGTTGGTAGTATTATAGCAGTTGTTTATTGCGATAAGTGGGCTAATAATGAGTTTTAATTTACCGAATATTAACGATTTTAACTATCTTTTACATAATACCCGAAAACCACAGTTTGTTGTGCTTTGAACCCATTTTTGACAACATTTATAAATAAAAGTTTATTTATGTAATAATAATCACGACTTTAATCACTCATATCTGTCAAATTGAAGCACACTTTCTCACAAAGCACTCGAAGTTTATTCAATATTCAGACGTCGTTTTACAGAAAAGTTTAAAATCCCTATTATTACTCAATTTAATCGTTTAATTCATAATAAACAAAATAATTGCACAAAAAATTGTTTGAGTCCACAGTTTAACTCATGATTTCTAAACGATATTAAAAAACATTATTTGTTCTGTACTTTCTTATCATATGTCACTACTTTATTAAATCGATGTTAACCTAAATTTGTACCCAACAGAGCGACAGAACATTTACTTTCGGGAAATGTGATGGAAAAAGTAATACAACCATTTGAAGCCCATATTCCTTACGTACTTCAGGTATAAATTTATAGTTATTTAAGATTTTGTTAAATATTTTGCTTATTTTGAAATGAATTTACAGTTTTTCATTAATAATAATTTGTATGGAATGAACTTTATTGAAGCAAAAAGAGTTCGCTATCGAAAAACCAATGAAACGGACAATAACTTGAATTATCTGAATTGTGTCGAACCCATGAGTTCGTGTCAGATCGAATGTGATATCGATTTCAAAGATATTATTAATAGAGACTATGAATTAGACAATAAATGTAATCCGGGTTTGAAAGCCATTTGGGCCGAAGAGATCAATAGATGCAAAGACTCGCAGGAGTTGACGAACTTAAAAGGTGTTCCATCACAAGAACGACCAGATATTCCAATTACAGACTTAGAAGCGTATCATTTAGAGAGACTATACGAAGGTTTGGCTTCACTGAACTTAAAGCTCACCGAAAGCCAAACCAATGATAGTTCGCAAGTGTTTATCAATTCAGATACTAATGAAACCGATTTCGCAAAAATGATTGTCGAATGCATTGAAGACAGTTCGGAAAGAATTAGTCAAACCATTGAAGAAGTCATCAGTAATTCACAAATGCTTACCATTAATCAAACCATTGAATGCGTTATTAATGACTCACAAAAACATAATATCAATCAAACCATTGAAGAAGTTGTAAATCATTCTCAAAGTCGTTCAAAATTGAAAACAAATTTTAGGAAAACTTCGCGAAGAAAATTGAGTTATGATAGTACTGGTGATGAACAGTCGGACACCACTGAGATTGAGGACAATGTCTGCCTAGAAATGCCTAAATCAGAACCAATTAGTCTTTTCGCCGACGCGTGCACTCAAACTGATCTAAAAGACAATTTCGACGATTCTATGGATTCATTGTTTGGTTTTGATCAGGAAATCGACGAAATAGTCTGTGATTGCGAGTCAGATGAGTGTTGCGACCAATGCTGTGACCAGAGGTCCGAACAATGCGAATGTGATTGTGAGAAATGTGAGTTCGAAAAGTGCAAACGTATCCCACAATTGGACGGAGCCTTCGATGACGACAGTTCCGGTTCCAACTTTAGTCCCGACTATAAGGAAGCGAGTGATGACAGCGATTTCGAGATTGGCTCCAAAAGGACTAAAAAGTCGCCGAAAAAGACCAAAAAACGGTCGCAAAGCACACGTAATTCACCGAAAAAGAAAAAAATAGTTACTATTGACGCGAATGCTTCCGACGAATCAGATATGGAGTTCACAAATAACTCCAATTCTATGTCTATCTCGAGGTCTGCCTCTAAAAGAAAAGCCGCCGAAGACTCGACTTCTTTTTCCATTTCTGCACTGTATGAAAGCGAAGACGTTTTTGAAACGAGTTCGGGTAGGAAAGTGAAAAGTAGTAGAAAGTTATCCTCAAAGCTGTTCGATAAGTTTAAACCCGCGGATTCGAACAAAAGAAAACGCAGTGATTCACCCATTCATATGTCGTTCTCAGAGTCAGATACCTCAGATAAGGAGCAAAAGACCATTTCTGACTCCTTCCTACCGATGCCTGAGTTCTCATATAATTCTAAGAATTCAAAATCTAAACGTAGAGACAGTGACAACAGATCCGAGAGATCTATAACCCCTTATTTATCTCATGATTCCGATGAAGAGCCCGTTTCGGTAATAAAACCGGGTCCGCGTTCATCAAAATCTACTTCGACCAGAACCGCATCTGTAAAACCCGGTCCCAAATCATCCAAATTGTCCGCACCGGGACCTGCATCTAGTAAACCGGGACCCTCGTCCAGTAAACCGGGACCCGCGTCTAGTAAACCGGGACCCGCGTCTAGTAAGCCGGGACCCGCGTCCAGTAAACCGGGACCTAAATCTAGCAAAGCGTTAACGACCACAAAACCCGGTCCGAAATCGAGTAAAATTGAAAAGCCTGGACCGAAATCGAGTAAAGTATCAAAACCGGGGCCGAAATCAAGTAAACCCGCACCAAAACCCGGCCCCAAGTCATCGAAGAGACGTCTTTCCAATACATCCGATGATGTGTTAAGTGATGAGACGTTCTCACGTTCGCGAAGATCTGCTAAACCTATCAATTATGACGACGATATCGATAGAATAACAACTGATCCTTATTTGGAGAGCAGTTCGAAAACAACAAAAAATACATCAAAACGTAATTTAGATTAAATTTATTTGTTTTAAAAAATTTCAAAATATTTATTTTTAATTACAGCAAAGAATTCTCCGACAAAATCGAAAACAACAAAACAGAGGAGTAATTCGATTGACGATTCGATTGAGTTATCACCGCTTAGTTGGAAGTCATGCGGAGGAGAATTGATTCAAATAGATCTAAACTATTATGACGTAAATGTGTTGGAAGCGATGGGCAATGAGAGCCTTAACTTGAAGTTTACACCCGATTATGTGGTAAAGCCTTATTTGGTTCGGTATGAGAACAATCAAGACTACTGGTCAGCGGTAAAGCTTGAGATGGAGGGAGAGCTTATGGACGCAGCGGTGGTCAAAAGAGGTGTGACTAGAAGTAAGGGTGCTTTGAAAGATTTTTATACTTTACCGCATTTAAATGACATTAAAAGTCCACAAAAATTGCGCACTAATACCGGTAATACCGTTACCGCCAAATCAAAAAAATCCAAATCTAATCCCAAACTAACGAACGAATTCGCGCGTCTTATGACCGATGCCTCAGATATTTTAGACAAACCTTTGGGTCAAAGAAATGCTAACAAAAACAAAAAGAACTCTAAAAGAGCTCAAAGCAATGCTCCTAAACCTGTAGTCAAAAAGTCTTTACCCAAACGCAGCTCTAATTCAGCAAAAATTACTACCAGTACCAGTAGAGCCAGTGCTAGAAAGAGATCAAAAGTGACGCGAGGGGTCACCAGTTCGACACTCTTTTCCACAACAAGTATTCCGTTCTACGACACAGACATACGTGTAGTGACTGAGTTGACGGGATATAAGAAAAAAGCTTATCTTAAGTCTCTGTGCGAGGAGTTTGAAATCGAAAGCGAAGAACTACCCGATCATTATCGCGATAATTATTATAGCATTTCTCCATTTCTGTTCGAAAACATATATTTTAACGATTACTCGGGATATCTGAGTGACGAAGAGAGTCAGTTCACTCAGGATGTGATCATTACTGTCAAAAATATGATCAATAGTGTGGTATCTGTTTCACAATGTGTTGACAGTGTTCTCAATCAAGTCGAACAACTACTCGATCCAAAACCAATGCTCGACACTCGAGAGGAAGACTATTTCGAAGAGTCAAATATTGTTGAGGAGGAAAATGCCTGGGATTACGGTCACTATGCCGATGAGGTACAAGAGTTTGTGGGGGTTCAGGAAACTGATCACGAGCTTAGGGAACAACATGTCGGGGTTGACGACTATATTGAACCCGATTTGAGTGAAATTAATGCACAAAACGACGAACAATGTGTTGAAACCAATGAAGAATTACAGGATAACTACCCAGAAGACATCGAGGGGTCTATATTGGAGGATAGGAAAAATCAGTTTGAGGCCATAGTTGTTGATTCCTCACAAGACGAAGAAGAACAGGAAGAGTTTGAAAACAACTTAAATGAAAATAACGACAGAGAAAGTGATGCCGAAAATGAAGATAGAAGTGGAGCACAGGAAAGCGATGCACAGGCGAGTGATGCACAGGCAAGTGATAATGAAGAGCACAACGAAGACAATGAGGAGGAAATGGGCGAAGAAATGTGTGAATCATATGATATTTCGCGACAGAACGCATCGGGAGATGAATACTCCCAATCGCCTCAATCCGATCACTACTCAAACAATAATAACAATCAATATATGGAACAAAACTCTCCCGTATTTCACACCAACCCATACGTAGAAGAAGCGAATCAAAACAGCGGTTCCTCTAATCTCATTGAAGAAAACAATAGCGTTGCCGTCAATCTGTCGAACGTAGGCAATGTAGGCCTCACTCACGTTGCAATGCATCCCAACGCTAACGAACAACATTTCAAAATAGACTCTAATTATGGCCCAGAGATGCAATACAATTATAATGTGTTGAACGCATCGCAAGCATACCATTCAAACCCATTACAGAACCCAATAGTGCCAACACTTATACCATCTCAAACACCGTTCACTCATCCCAATGTTTATCCAACGCAACAAAATTGGAACCAAAACATCCAAATGAGTCAAATGCCAGTCAGTCAAATGCAATACAGTATACCAAACGTCGAGACCTCCCAACCGAGTCAACAGGAGAGTGAGTTCGATGTTTCCAATTACTCCTATATGTCATACTATCCGAATAACTCGAATATTCCACAATTCGACGGCATTTTCGACGACGACTCCTTTCACTCGGAGGGCAATCAGTTTAATATGAACTGCAATTCAGATAAAAATATCGAACAACTGAGTCAGGGCTCAAGAAGTGAAGAGATGTCGATTACCATCTCATTTAAGCCCACCGTCAAAAAGGAGGCATTGCTCGGCGACCGAAGTGAGGACAATGAACGGTATGGAAAAAATATAAATGGAGTCGTTGTTAAAATTTCAAAATCACTTCCAGAGGCATGTCTTACACAAATTGGTCGCGAAGTCGTCGCTTTGGAACCAATCAATTCTTTGGCGCTAATCAATGATCAATACTTTGGCGATGTGTTCACTAAAGACGACTCCAAAGCATTCTTCAAGACTTCTTTGTTTGGAAACGAAAAGTTTGTTTATTTGCAGTCACTTTGCAATAAACGGATCGCTATTTCTCTCAAACGATTAAATCTAAACAATTCAAACATTATTTCACAAAATTTTATTTCAACTCTTTCTAAAGAAATTTCATTAAATAAAAAACTTTGTGTTGAAAACCAATCGAATTATTTATTAAACAATGAGAGCAATGCCTCAAATGACAAATCAATGTCTAATGAAACTGATTGTGAAATCGACGAAATACCCGAAAGTCCTTTGAATGAAATCTATAGCTTTTATTCCGAACCAACTCTTTCGCCAAATATATCGCAATCGTCGGTAACTTTAAAAAGTGATCAATCATTTGGTAGTGAGAGTGTTGAGCACAGCCAACAACTCAAGAATCTTACGAGTACTCCAATGAACAATAAAAAATGTAAATCTCTTTCGCAAATATTAGAGACAAATGATTTTGATTTTGAATTGAGTGGAGTTTCGCCAAAAACCGATAATTATAACAAAAAAGTTAATCAAAAATCAAATTTCGATAAAAATAAATCATTCGATAAAATACGCAAACAATCGAATGACTCAGTCATTGAAGGGCCAACACTTTCAAACACATATGACTTTGAGTTAAGTAGTGCCAGTGCTGTAACTAATAGTTCACCAAATGATGAATTATCTGATTCTGATTACCAATACTTGACGACAATGAGTGTTGAGGTTCATGTGTCGACTCGCGCTAAACTCAATCCCGACCCCACCTCTGATAGCATTGAAGTTATATTTTATAGTATCTGTTGTGACAGTCCTAACAATTGCGGAAAAGCCAAATACATAACGGGTTTGATTGCAGTGGAGCCCGATTTGGAGTCATTCGAATTGACTGACTCTTTAAGTGTAATCGAAACGAAACGCACGACTCATACGACTTATGACTCCAAAGATATTAATATTGATTACGCAAACGATGAGATTATTTTGTTAATGAAATTCGTTGATGTCGTCAAGCAATGGGATCCCGACATTATAGTTGGCTATAAAATTGATTCACTTTCGTGGGGGTATATCTTGCAAAGGGCTAATGTGTTAAATATGAATATAATGACCCCACTGTCCCGTATTAACGTTGAACAGTATAGTCGCAACGTTGAGAGCTCTGCCAATAATAGCTGTCAGTTATGCGGAAGAATTACAATCAATTTGTGGCAAATTATGAGACACGAGATTACGCTGAATATGTATAGCTATGAGAACGTTCACTTCCATGTGCTTCACGAACGGATCGCGTGTTTTAGTTTTGCAAAATTAACGCAAATGTTTACCAATCGTTTCGATCGCTACAATCGCAGACGAGTTATAGATTACTACTTGACTCGAGTTATCGGTTCTCTAAGACTTTTGGATAAATTGAATTTCATATCAAAGACCAGTGAATTGGCGCGAATTTTCGGCATTCAGTTCGCGGAAGTATATAATCGCGGCTCACAGTTTAGGGTCGAGTCTATTATGTTGAGGTCAACTAAGCTGTGCGACTATTTGCCAGTATCTCCCAGTGCCAGACAAGTGGCTGCTATGAAAGCACCAGAAATATTGCCATTAATTTTGGAACCGGAGTCTAAATACTATTGCGATCCAGTGGTAGTACTCGACTTTCAAAGTCTGTACCCATCAATGATGATCGCATATAATTACTGTTACTCCACATGTCTCGGAAAAGTGGATCAATTGATTGGGTAATAAATTCTATAGAAATAAAAAGAATTGATTTAATGACTAATTGTTATCATTAGTGAAAGCGATTTCTTAGAGTTCGGTTGCAGTGATTTCGAGATCAATAAAAAGTTATTATTTGACCACAAAAATGATGTCCACATTTCGCCCAATGGAGTCGTTTTCCTCAAACAAAATGTCAGAAATGGAATTCTACCGAAGTTTGTATTCAATTGTATTTAATTGCGTAAAAATCTTGAATTGGTTTTGATTTATAGAATGTTAGAACAAATACTGGACACAAGAATTTTGGTGAAGAATGCGATTAAAATGAATAACAAAAAGTTATTTCCGAATAAAGGTCTTCACCGAAAGTTAGACGCGCGACAGCTCGGACTCAAACTAATAGCAAATTTCACCTATGGCTATACCGCCGCTAACTTCTCTGGTCGTATGCCTTGTGTAGAAATTGCAGACTCTATAGTAAGCAAAGGAAGGGAAACACTCGAGAGAGCCATTGAATTGATTCAAAACGAGACCAAATGGGGCGGAAGAGTCGTCTACGGCGACACAGACAGTATATTTGTTCACTTCCCGGGTTGTTCTAAAGAGGAGGCGTTCAAAAGAGGTTATGAAATCGCAGAAGCGGTGACTGCTATGAACCCAAAACCAGTGAAATTGAAGTTCGAAAAAGTATATCTTCCCTGTGTTCTGGAAACCAAAAAACGTTACGTAGGTTTCAGTTACGAATCACCCGAACAGACGACTCCCAAATTTGATGCAAAAGGTATCGAAACTGTTCGCCGCGACACGTGTCCAGCGGTTCACAAAATACTCGAAAAGTCACTCAAAATTTTGTTCACTACTAATGACGTGAATGCAGTGAAGATGTATGTCATCCGTCAGTTCCAGAAGATATTGGAGGGAAAGATCAGTATTTTAAATGACTTTATATTTGCTCGAGAATACAGGGGTTCAGAAAATTATAGCCACAAATCACACGTACCCTCACATGAAATAGCAAAACGACGTCTCGCTGTTGACCCCAAAAGTGAACCCAAAATCAAAGAGAGAGTACCCTATGTTGTCATTTGCGGTCCACCCAATGAACAACTCTTTAAACTGATTAAAGAACCGGTAGATCTGATAACTAACCCCTCATTACGCCTCAACTCAACCTATTATATCGAACGCGTTATAATTCCTGCTCTGAATCGAGTCTTTCTGTTAATGGACTGTAATGTCAACGAATGGTTCCGAGAAATGCCGCGAAAAACTACTTATAAACGATATCAATATCTTTTAGGTCAGGAAAGCAAAGCCCGAACTATACCTCAGTTTTTTAATTCCACACAATGTGTCGTTTGTGACGCGAACTCTAAGGGAAATGACTTTTGTGATGAGTGCAGACAAAAGCCCAACGAATCGATTATTTCGGTCAACGATCACATCCGAGACCTACAGAGAAAGTACAGCGCAATACTTAAAGTGTGCAAAAGTTGTGGCGGATGTGCCGACAATGGAGTTGACTGTGTTTCTATTGATTGTCCCAATTTGTTTCGATACCATAACTCCAAGTTAGAGCTCATGAACGCTAAATATCTGATAAATATTTTGCAAAAATTTTAAAAAATATTATTTTTTAAGAATTATTTATTTTAAGTTATACTGAAAAACAATTTTAAGACATTTCACTGAATATTATATTATTTTAAGAAATTATATTTAAATATCGCTCTAATCGTATGACAATAGGAGACAATACTATTGATAGAATGCTTTTGTTTTATAACATTTGAGAACAATATTAAGTCTTATTTAAGTGAAAATATTTCATTTCCAATGATTTGTTCTAAGAGTTAGTAAGAGTTAAATAGTTTTTTTTAATTTGATGTTATAGTCATTCATTTGTATCTAATTATTGATAAATAGTTTTATCTTTTAATTATTAGTTTTGTTTAAAGTCTGTAATTCTGTGTAAATCAATGTTAATCAATAAAAGTACACAAAATCAATACTTTTGACACTTTATTAATAAACAATTTTTTCTGATTCTAATGTAATGGAAGAAAAACTAAACGGGATCATCACAGATGAGAACTACTCAATTAGGTGTTCTTAACACATGTTCGGTGATTAGGGAAGAGGGAAGAGAGAGAGAGAGAGAGAGAGAGAGAGGGAAGAGAGAGAGAGAGAGTTTTAGCGTTAAAATCGTTAGTAAAGTTAAAATCGTTAGTAAAGTTAAAATCGTTAGTAAAGTTAAAATCGTTAGTAAATACTTTATGACTGAAAAATATATATAAACCGTTTGTATGTCTAAAAGGTTTTAAAAGTTTAAATTTTATTAATAAATGTTTTCTTATTGAAAGCAATTCTTAACTTTAATCTCTTTAGTGTTCCTATGATTGGCGCAGATATTTGTGGTAAAGTAAGTTCAATATTAATAATCAAGTAATCAATAGTTTCTGTGCGTAAAAGTTTATAATAAATAAATAAAAAGTTTATACTTTAACGCTTAGAAACTATGGATTTTTTTTTTTAAGTCCTCACATAAAACATAAATAGAACTTTAAATCCTATAACCTATGGGGGGCAGACGAGTGGATAGAGTGTGCGGCTCTCAGTAACTGAGTTGTGGGTTCGAAACTGCTGACCAGCGAAAACTGCCGAGCGAAGCGAGGCAGTTGAGTACCCGTAACACAGTAGAGGGCGCGTATAGTATAGTATATACAGTACATTCTTGAAATAAACTTTTTTACATTTTTAAACACAAATTTATTTTTAACTTTTATTCAAATAATTGTTTTAAAAAATACATTTAATATAATTAGTGAGAAATAAAAGAGATTTAAACAGAGATTATCACTAAATATAAAGTTA
>JAQGCF010000491.1:0-10082 GCA_034699405.1 Hermanniella punctulata | reverse complement strand
TAATCAATTCAAATTATAGTTCTATGAATAAGTATTTTTTATAAAAAAAATTATTCAAAAATTCCTTCAGCAACCTTGAAACTATCCTCAGAGTACTATTCTCACATATTTTGCGAATGACTGTATATAACTTTTTTTTGACGCCAGACTTAGTCCATTTATATTATGGTCCTTTATCCCTAAGGTTCAGATATCACGACGTATTTAATAATCTTTAATTTAAGCCTTAAAGAACGTACACTAAAATACCTATTCTAATACATAGTGACTATAAAAGTTTTAGGGTAGTTGACAAAATATACAGGTACACGTATAATACTGTAATAATAAATTAAAGCTATATTTAAAATTCATCCAAGTAACAAATTTAGTCCTCATCAAACTTTATTTACATAAATTAAATGTTATTAATTTTCATTTAAATCTTTAGAAAAAATTTTGAAATTCAATTGATTTCTACGGAAATAATATATAAAGTTTGATAAGGACTAAGTTTATTACCTGAAAAAATTTTCAACAAATCTTTTTAATTTTTAAAAATGTTCATTATCTTCCTACATATTACATTAAACAGAATTAATCGAATTAATTTCTAAATACCCTTTCAAAATTTTGCCCCCTACAAACGAGTTTAGATAGTTTTGTCCATATGAACATTACATACAGTATGTGCATTTAAATTAAGTGAAATAAAAGTGTTTTAAATTATACAAAATTGTGTTAATGTGACGTAAAGTAAATGTTTTAAAAATACTGTCTTACCCCACAACACACCCCAATTATGAAACATTTTCTGTCCACTTCGGGACAGCAATATTATTCGCACTCTACAACACTACAACTTTTCAGAAATTAATATCGATAAATGTGATAAATAATAGTCATTTGAGACTTCTAACCAATATTGTCATGAAGTGGTAATGAGTTAAATTATTCCAATTTCTGAAATCTACTCTTATCGAGTTATAATTATATAAGATTATCTTTATAATGGGAGGTATAGGAAAGAATTCGGTATTCAAAAATTTTAGCCAAATTATTAAATTCGAGTCACAATTATTTTACTTATGATCTAATTTTACTCATCAATGAATTTAACTTATTTTAACATTACTTAAAATATTAATATTCTTGACTTTGGGGGACAATACTATTGTCATGAATTACATTATTTTTGAATAATTGTATATAAATTTTAAATATAGTTTGAATTGAAAAAAATGGAAAAACAAAGTATCGAAGAATTCGTTTTCAATAATTTAAAACTAATAGATTTGGAACAAAACGAAGAACTCAATCAAAGCAAGTAAGACATCCATTGTTTGTTTAAGTAATGGTTTTGTTCTGTATTGTTGTCTTTCAGATCATATCAACAAAAGTTATCACTTTTAGAGCTCCAGAACAGAGGTATTTGTCTGACAAAACTATATCTACTATCGGTGAGAACTGGTCTCTACGGAAGAACTGTCGCAACATTTGGTCCCAAATGGAGTTCAAAACAATTGCCATCAAATGGCATAACAAATGGCGATGTGTTGGGTATCACTCGTAACAATAGTTCACAAATAGACATATCGGGAGTTGTTCTCAAAGTTGAATCTAATGGTATTGATGTTGCCTTTGATGGCGACACCAGTGCTCTCATTGCATATGAAGACAATGTTTGGTATAATTTAATTAAGTTATCGAATGATATCACTTATCGTAGACTCAAATATGCGTTAAATTGTTTGAAGAAAAATAGTTTTTCTCATAAATTAATTCAAACGCTTTTCGGAGAAATAGAAATCATTTGCGATTCAAATGAATTTCAAATTCAAAAAGAATTCAAATATTTTAACACAAATTTAAATGAATCGCAAAAGAGTGCCATTGAGTTCGCTATCAATCAAAAAGACATCGCTATAATACACGGCCCGCCCGGCACTGGAAAGACAACTACTTTGATTGAATTTATTTTGCAATGCGTTAAAAATTATGACCTCCGAGTGTTGGCCTGTGCGCCATCCAATGTCGCCGTCGATAATATTCTGGAAAAGCTATCGATTGTAAGTAACGAACAAATAGTCCGTTTGGGTCATCCCGCCCGAGCCTTCGCACAGTTGCAAAAGTACTCATTGGATGCCGCGATCTCGCGATCGGATGAATACAAAATTGTATGCGATATGAGAGCAGAGATTGAGGTAATGCTCAAACAAAGGATGGCTTTTAGTGACATCAAAAGTTTGCGCAAAGAATTGAAAGTAAGAGAAAAGAAAGTTATGAGACAAGTTTTGAGTCAATCCAAAGTAGTTCTCTCAACACTCACCAGTGGCTCACCTGATGGACCGCTTAAACAACTATTGGATTCTGACGGCTATTACTCTTTCGATGTCGTAGTAATCGACGAATGTTCTCAAGCATTAGAGGCCTCGGCTTGGATTGTACTTAACTGTGCGCACAAATGCATATTAGCCGGAGATCACATGCAATTACCGCCGACTATAATATCTGAAAAGGCGGCAAAAGAAGGTCTCGAAGTCTCACTTATGGAACGTCTAATCAAAGAGTTTGAAGAAAAACGAATCGTTCGAATGCTTGACATTCAGTACAGAATGAATGAAAATATAATGAATTGGACTTCAAATCAGTTTTATTCAAATCAATTAAAAGCCTACCAATCAGTGAAAAGCCATACACTCAACGATATCATCGAAGGATCAAACATTTGTCCTCTGGTGCTAATTGACACCGCGGGATGTGATATGAATGAACTCGACTTAGAGGACGAGGAGTCGAAAGGAAACGAATTCGAAGCCGACATCGTTTCGGTTTATGTCGAAAGACTTGTTAAGAAAGGATTCGCACAAAACTCTATCGGTATTATCAGTCCATACAATCTTCAGGTGCAGCTCTTGAGAGCCAGACTTAAACACTACCAAAATATTGAAATCAAATCAGTCGATGGTTTTCAGGGAAGAGAAAAAGAAATTATTATTTTGTCTTTAGTTCGTTCTAATGACAGACATGAAGTGGGCTTCTTATCCGAGTCCAGAAGAATCAATGTCGCCGTCACGAGAGCCAGAAGACATTTAGTCGTTGTTTGTGATACCGACACTGTTTGTAGCGATACAACCATTAAGTCATTGATCGATCATTTGCACCAAAACGGAGACATTGTTTGCGCGCAGGAATTCTGTGACGAAATGCAAAACTTCGCTCAAATTAAAAGACCTATAAATTTGAGGTTCAAAACTAAAGAGAGTATTAGTGTTGGGGTTAAAAAAGAAAACAAATTTAAAACAAAACCAAAATCAGATCTACCGGTGAATAGATTGCAAATTACAGAAAATGATTCCAAAACTAAAGAAAAGGAAAAAGAATTTGAGGAAAAATTACAACAATTTGTTGCAACAAATGATTGCAATGTATTCTCTTTTCCTACACTTTTAACATCATTTGAAAGACTTTTAATTCACAAAATTGCGGAATCACTTGATTTGATTCATGAAAGTGTTGGGGAAGGAAATGATAGGTATATTGTTATTAAAAAGAAACACTTGAACGCAGAGAATAGTTCTGAAAGTACTTCAAACGACAACAAAAACAAAGTCATTAAAACGAAACCCAATTTTGAAACCAAAATAGAAAATAAAACGAATTTTAGTAACGAATGCAATAAAAATGTGAACAAAATTGAGAAAAACAAAACAAATGCTTTAAAAGATGAGTCAAAAGTGAAAAAAGAGAAAAATAAGACAAAGTCTGAGAAAAACATTAAATCTCTTACTCTTCCAGAAGATGAAGACATCGATTCATTGATAGCAAAAGTGAAAAAAGCTGACAATACGTGTAGTTTTGGGAATTGCAAAACAAATATAAGTGTTTTGGGACAGAAGTGTCAGTTTTGTGGCCACAGATTCTGTTTGACTCACAGTATGCCTGAAATCCACGGCTGCGGAGATTTGATTAAAGCGTTTGTCAAAAGTAATATTAGAAAAGAGAATAAACTCTATCCCGGGTCAGGACTACCGGAGAAAAAGAAAACCGATTCAATTAAACGCAATTATTTAGAAAAGAAATTAACGAATAAATTAAATGATTTGTCAAATGAAAGAAAGAGCAAAACATCGAATAAAAAATAAACTGTTTTTTCAATTTTTGGTAAATTTTTTTTATTTAATTTTCGTGAACTTAATGGCAAAGGTTTTCAACTAAAATAACGATAAGTAAAATATGATATAATAGAAATACTGGTAATAAAACTCTATCACAGAATTCTTAAATTATGGTATTTTTAATGGCATTCAAAGACTAGTTTTTGAAAACGACACTAAACGCCTCGGGTTCGCAGTTTGTAAACCGAAACATTCATTTCATCGATAGTTATCTTTTGGTCAATAGAAATGTCATTTTTGATGTCGTGAAGCAATGATAGACTCATTTGACTAATTTGTGTTTCCAATGCTCTCAAAATAATTGGAGAAAAGTTTTTACTCAATTCAACAAAACTAGAATTAATGGCGCACTTCGTCTCACAACTGATACCAAAACGGTGTAAAAATAATGAGAATTGATTGGGTGCTGACGAACGCCGCAAATTCATGAGATGTATATTACAGGGCAATGGGTTGTGGAAAAAGTATATTTCACTTATTGTACTCTTCATTGTGCTATACATCAGAACAGGTGGAGTCAAAAGCTTTTGTGACTCTAAGTGTGATTCAAGGGTTGGTTTAAGAGGTTCTGTGGTTACGCTCTCCAACAAAACTCTGAACACTTCTTTAGTTTTTCGGTTATCGACCACTCCTTGATTTAGACCCCTCTGATCGTCTTGCATGAGACGTCTGTCGAGAAATATGTCGACCCAACCCGGTCGAGGACTTGTTGCCCCCAATGGCTGTCCCGTTAAGATCGATAGCCTGTTGGTGTCGTCTTCAATATAAACAGTTGTAGACATGGGATATATATTTCCCTGAAGTGGAATCTTATCATATCGTTTGCGTTTAATAATTTGAAATCCGTTGAGATCTGTATAAAAAGTGTCGGAGTTTTGAATATCACTATAAAATCTTATCATAAGTTCTTTATTGGCGAATGAACTTTGACCCAAATAGAACTCATTTTCCATTTCGAAAAAATGCTTTCCTTTAATAATCGATATCTGATGTCGAATAGGAATCGGTTTTTCGATAATCATTTCGAATTTGGTCACAATATTTCCTTTAGTTATACGTATTTTAGGGTTACTATAGACTAAGTCCTGAGCGTTTTCGTTATCGGGTAGGAATATATAGGCACCACTTTTTGGAGTCTTTTTACCACTTCTGGTGCCATAAGTCATAAATTTCATTCGAATGTTAGAACTCCTGAAAACGCGATTCAATTGATGTATATTTACTTTGCGAAGCATTCCGTCCGCACCGCTAAACGTCATACCAATGGTTTCCATTTCTAATTGTATTTCAGTCGGCGTTTCCTCAATAGAATTGATATGTTTTGGTAGAGTAAGCAAAGAATCGGCGAAATTATATAAAGTGACTTCACTTGGATTCATAGGAACTCTCTTTTCATCACAGATACCGACACTATATTCAACTAAACTCAATGCTTTCATATGAGTAATAAAACACGTTTCGATTCTGTCGGTTACCAATTGACTCATAACCCAAACAGTGTTCACTTGAATGTCTTCCACTAGTATTCCATTATTATCTTTAATACACCAATTGCTGGCATTTGTTTGCAAATGAATACAAACCAATTCAGACGTTGAGAATCCGAGAGAATTATAGACAACAAAATACCTGAAATGAGTTCAAAGGCATTAAACGCTTAAATATATTTTATTGCAATTAATACCAAATTGGGTTCTCTTCGTTAATAATGAACAAGTTTTTTGCTGAAGGTGTGAAAGCGTTGGGAAGTTTATCGACATATTGTAATTGATTGCCTTCACTGTTGTCATAGTGTAATAACTCCACAATCGATTGCGAACTAATTTTCTCTAAGTTTTCCAAAGACTTAAACATTCTTTTAAAGATTAAATCATAAAATGGTTTTAATAAGAATTGAGAGAAAATTTAAAGTAATTACAAACCGATTCGCATAATCATTGACCACAATATCTTTAGCAGTTCCAGTGATTCCGTCGTGATGTTGGAATAGCGCCAAATTTTGTCGCGCGTACACTAATAATGGTCGCAATGAGTTAAGGCGTTCCAGTGATTTGTGGTTTACTATTGAGGCCAATGAGTAAATAATTTCAGTACTCCTTAAATGTGATTCTAAAATGCGTTCAAAACGCTTAAAGAAAGGCTTTGAAGTGTAGAAACCACTCCAGTAGTGGTCGTCGCGATCACAATAAGTAAAAAAATCTCCGGAAAGTGTAGGAAATTGATTCGGGGATTGAGTTGAGTCATACAGGGATTCAAAGTATTCGCTCAAAGTTGAAAATTTAATCTATAAGTGATAACAATGCTATCAACACATCGATGCAAACTTATGGGCATTACCTCTACGTTCCAATCAGATCTTCCATTCATGTAATCAAACATCTTCTGATAGTTTTCTGACTGTACGTCCCATTCCTCGGGTTTATCATACCTGAAGTCATCCCCTATTAAATCATAATTTATTCAAAATTACTTAATATTTGATTAAGAATTAAATACAAACCCAACGGAACTAAAAGTGATTTTGTTTTATAAAGTAATGACTTTTTTCGGTATTGATCTAAAAGTGTTTGCGATCTAATAAATCAAAATCAAAATTAAGTTCAATTTATTTACTATTTTAATAACGTTTTAATTATACGCACTTTTGAAAGACATTAGAATCGGTAATCTTTTGTGGGGCTACTTTCCAGGGGCACTTCACTCGACTCGGAGGCAGGCGTTTGAAATCAAATTGACAGCAAACCTTAGGATCGGGTCCACAGGTATGCGGCACGTCATAGGAGTAAAAAGGCTGGACGTGACACAGGATATCATTAGTGTTATTGGTTTCCCACTCCTGACGCCATCGAAACTCCAAGTTTTGTTTGAGAGCTAAATATTTTTTGATCGCGTAATGAACTCTTTGAATAACCATTCCTTTGAATCCCATCTGTTTGAGAATGAAAGCCATTGTAGGCGAGAGACCAAAGGGGTCTATAGCCCACCCGTATTTAGGTTTGTACTGGAGGTTATCCATAAGCCATTCGTGTCCCTCAACCATTTGAGTAATCATAGCAGAGTAGTGCACATTTGCCTCATCGTTCATAACCCAACCTCCCGTCACGATCTCAAACCGCCCGCTGTTCACCAGCTCTTTAAATTTAGTCTTCAAGTTGGGGTCTCTGTTGGTCTCCCACCACGCGGACAGGTAACTGGTTTCGGCCCAAATGAATCTCAAGTGTTTGTTTTCAGTGAGTTTTTTGATAGCGTTGTCTAAAATATTTTTCGTTTGTTCTTTAAAGTATCGGTCGAAGGTCTTTATCCAACCCGGGTCGTTATGACTGTGCGGCACAACAAATACTCTCAACTTTTCACGATTGAAATGACTTTCATTTACTATTAGATCCCATCCCTGTTTCCAAACCCCTCCGTCCGGATTATCAAATTTAAGCTCTTCGTAAACGTCAGGCATTGAAATATTGCATTTGAAAACTAATCGAATATAAAGTCATATAATTATCGTTATATTAACACAATTTTGAGCACTCAAATCACAATCACGTCTAATATTGAGAGCAGTGTTACAATTATATAATGAAAAGTCTGTCATTAATTTAAATTAAGTCAATTTAAATTACAATATACCGGTAGTAAATGTACTAATAATTTATTTTAAAGTTTTATCACAAGAATTGTAGAGAAAGTTTAAAAATAAAGTAACGAATTTGTAGTGACTGTGAGTCTAATATACTGTAGCATAAAAAATAAAATAAAATAGTAGTAAATGATTGTGTAATACATAATATTCAATAATCATTGAGTAATAACAGGTATTACTTCTAATTTTATTTTTATTAATATAAATATATTGAATGTAATTAAATGAACGAAAATATAAAATTATCACAAAATTTAATATTAATGCAAAGTTACTAATGAGAGGAGTATCAGAAGGATTACCAGTATTTTAAATAGAGATCAGTTTATATATAGTTTTTGAATATAAAAATGAATTATTTGTAAAAATTGTTTAAAAATTCTATGTATTAACTAATGTTTGCTTTTAAGACAAAATGATTGTTAATTTGAGTGCTCTCTCGAGTTTACCATTCGGTTGATTCCCATTAAGACAAATAGATTTATCTCTAATATAGTTGTGAGAATACATCTCTTCGTCTTCATTGTTGAGATTTGCATTAATACCATTAAAATCTTTGATAACTCGATCCAATTTGAATCGAATACTTTTGAGAATATCTCTGTTCTGTTTGAGCCCTAATTCAAGTCCTGTTAGTCTATAATTGATTTGTTTTTCTAAGTTATCGTTTGAAACGGTTTTGTGTTTAATTTCGAGTTCATCGATGAGTACGAAGTAATAGACGAATGCAGTTAAGAGACAAATAGCAAATACTAACGAAATAGTCCAGTATAGAGATCGGGGAGATTTCTTCTTTGCAAACCTAAGCATTCTTCCCAACAAGTCTTTGAAAGGAAACAAATTATAAAATTATTTTCAAACCATTTTATAAGCGATTTATGCAATAAAACAATTATTAAACTCATATAAAAAATGTATTTTATTTAATGATAAATTCGTTGCACTATAACACATGTAAGTGATAGCACATACATGAAAATCCAATGCGAAAACGCGGATATGATTTCATATAATGACAGTTATGTAAAACAATTGTTGTAATTCATACTCTAATTGACTTCAATTCGTTGATTACCACAAATATTACTGTAAAACAATTCGTTGCTTTCGTTGCTTTTCATAACTCATTCATAAAATATTTATTCAATTTTTAAATCTAAATATTTGTACTTAAATTTGTCAAAACTTTGGAACCGATATATAAATATTTACTTATATTGAGTTAAGTATTTATTTCAAAAAAGCAAACAAAATATTTCATAAAAATTAAGACACGATTTATAAAATTTTTTGACGAAAAACATATTTATTCATAATTTAACGATAAAACTAAAGCAAAACAAACTTAACAGAACACAGAAAGCACTGAATAAGTGGGCCGTGAAATGAATGAATTTTTTATATTAAACGACAGCAAAGTATTACAGCAGAAAAAGTACTGCAAAGAATTAACAGTATATTCTATTGTATTTTATTTAGTGTCGTAACTACAGTATCGCTAATTACGACTGCACAGTACTATATGTGTATCACAAAAGTTTTAGATAATAACGAGTACTCGAAATACTTTTTGTTTACTGAGTGTGACAATAGTAAAAGTACTTTAGAGACCATTCTTTTTACAAGTTATCAAACATTTAATGTATAATTGTTTAAACTTTTCAATAATAAATCAAATCTTTTAATGCTTTACTTGATTTCTGACATACTGTGCATTTACTCTATGAACTAATGTAGTAATCAGTTCTATATATCGGTGGAAAAACAATTAGTTTATCAAAAATGATTTTTGAGGATAAGGAACTAACAAGCATTGACTCAATATTATATTAACTACACTTTTCAAAACTATAAATTAAATCAATTAAAAACCTTTTGAAAATATATTTTATACGTTTATCTTATAAGTAGTAAAGCAATAAAAGCGTTTTATGAATGGGGTTTTTCAAGATGCAGAAATTACACTAGTTCTACCATATTATACATTCACATATTTTTTTTTTTTTAATTTAGATTTTATTTATTACTAAATAGAGTTTGAATACATTAAAGTGTTTAAATAGAGAATTAAGTTTGAATACAGTTTAAGGGATTTGAGATTTTTGAGAACTTTATAAGAATAGCTATTAATAAACAGAATTATGAGACATATGTATTGCTATTATCTTATAATGTATTAACGTTTATAATGTTTGAGTGGATCCATCGCTGTCTGACTTCTCATTATGAGTCCAATTGTTTGAGTTCATCGGCTCTTTTCCTATGCATGTCAGTAAGGAATTGCTTCC
>JAQGCF010000490.1:0-10086 GCA_034699405.1 Hermanniella punctulata | reverse complement strand
TAGAATTAAAGAGTTTAAGTAAAATAAAATGTAATTAATTAAAATTCACAAATAATTAAAGCGATAAAGATTTTAAAACTAAAATAAATGAAAACGTATTCAATAAATGCGTTTCAATTTCTTAAATCATAAACACAATAATGAAAGTGAAAAACAGAGTTTGTCTGCAAAAATAGTTGTTATAATTTGCAAAATACGTCAATTAATTTATAATTACATAATGTATTAAATAAATAGAGTTATTTCCGCTCTATTATTACAATCGTGACTAAAGTCACAAATAAAGTGAACTTAAAATAAATTTTAATTAAATAATATATTTATTTTGACAATAAGACAATCAAAATATTAGACAATAATATTCAATAAGTGATATATCAATAAAAATATGGCAAACGATCAGTCGTTTAGCTATAGATTAGTTAAATTGTCTTTAATTATATTAAATTCATTAGTGATCGTCGGCTTAACGTTTAGTCTACTACTTATTGGCCATCATTTTGACTCATCTGTTATTATATTTGTGATGATTATAGGTTTGTGTCGTTGTTTACAATTATCTCTTTGCTGTCATTCTCTCCTATTTTTAATTTTTATATTCAATGCATTTGTTTTGATTTTTTCCCTTTAAATGCTTTGCTTTAAAATAATATTTTTGATATATTTTCCTATTTTCTTAATAAACTCTATTTATAATTGTATTGAAATTTAATATCAATTTTTAGTTCATTTTTTTGAATGAGTTCTTATGTTTTTACGACTTATTCTCATTTATAAGTCAAACAAGTTTTACAATTAATATGCAATTAATTGAACCAAATGTCAAACCCATTGAGTTATATATAATTAATTATAAATTAATCAAAATTTAGTCTAAAAAAGCATTAATTGATTGAAAGCTATCGTTGAATAAATAGGATCTAATTTCGTGGCCTCAATAGTGGGTGTAATTCGTGAGAATCGTCTCACAGTATTGACCACTGGTTCGGTAACGTTAGTACTATTACTGTTGGCTGTGTTTAACCGCAACGAACGCACCCAAAACTCCATGTTTTCGTTGCTATACTTCTTAGCAATAGTTATGCTTTCCTTCGCGTTCTCAGCGATGCTTAAAGAGAGGCAACAAAACTCATTGACCAGAAATAGGCCGCAAACCGGACCACAAGCGGACACAAACTCCAATCAGTTCACAACCGTTGTTGTCTACCACTCGCCCAACACAACCACAACACCGTTGCCCACAACAGATCAAGAGATGACTTCCTTCAAAGACCCTCCGCCGCCATATTTCAATGACGACAGTCCGCCGCCTAAGTATGAAGAGGTGGCGGAAACGCAGAAATAGATTTGTTGGCAAATAATTGTAATTTTTAATTGTTTTATAGTTGAGGTAAAGCCACGTATTTTTAATAACTCTCAATCGGTTCCACACTTTTGCAATTCAAAGAAGTTTTTCACAGAAATGTGTAATCGTTTGGGAATTATTCAAAAATCACAGCTTTTTTCGATTCTTCCTTTGATTTCAATTAAATTTTTAAGCTTTTCTTAATTAGAAAAAAGTCTATAAATAAATGCAATTAAAATATGGACGCATTGGAACCCAAATCATAATTTTTATTGATTCCAAGAGCCCTACCGAAGCTGTTATTGGCATTCACTTACTCTAAACATTTTTTATCTTTGATTTTATTTACAGATTTATGCTATTATCAGATACTACCAGAGTTCTAAAGAGCCTGCACTTCATTACCTGACCCCACAATGCATTTAATTAGACTTTAGTTTAATTAAAAAGAGTTAATATATTTTTAATTACCTGTATTTGGATTTTTAAACTTTATTCTCTAGATTATTATTATTTCTCTTTTAAAACAAATGATTTTATTCTTTAGTCTCTATTTTATTGATATTTATATAAGAAATACCTATTGTTTTATCAAAAGTATTGAGTATTAAAATAATATATTCTTTAAAAATCAAAATCAGTTTTATTTTTTGGAAAATCATTTTCTCTGAATCTCAAACATTAGTTCAAAACTATTGTAAACAATATTTATATGAATTTCTGTTGTATTTGTTGTATAAAAGAGTTAAAATTTTTTGACAATACATTGTTTATAGACTAAAATCAATTATTTGTACTCAAAGTGTGCCTCAATTGGTATACATTAAGACAGATATGAAAAGAGTATAAATAACTGATTTTAATCATAGGTTTTAATTATAATTTTTTCTTCTTTGAAATTCAATTATTTAGTGATTTATTTATTGAATAAATTTTTAAAAATATACAGAATTTTATTGCAATATATTATATGTTATGAAATAAGTTGGAAATAATTTGTTGTGTAAACAGACCTGAGAATGACTACTAGTCTTAAGATTGTTAAGAAATTCTTACGTTTTTTTGTTTGACTTTGGAATTGATTTTGGATTTTAAGTTAAAACAAAAAATATTTGTATTTTTATTGAATTGTTAACAAATGGAAACAAATTTTTCAAATATATATACAAATAATTTATTTTTATCAAACAATTACCCAAATTGTTGGCAAAAGTAATTCTCGGATCAATTGAATCAAATTTTTCATTCGATTAATACTATTGTTAAGACTTTTTAATAAAAGGAAAACCGATTGTTATTAAATACAATTACAAAGTAATCAATAAATATTTGTTGTTTAATAAATCCGTATATTTAAACAATAAACGAGTACTGGGAGTCTCTTACGCGAGTAAGTTTGAACTCTACTGAGAATATCTCAGTTAAGTTAAGTTCATTCGAGTATTGAATACTGTTTTGGATTTTATAAGAAAAGTAAATATAATTAAAAAGAATAAGATTTATAAAAAATATATAAAATATTTTTAAACAAAAGTTACTCGACTTTACTTATATAGAAACTAATAATCAAATATTGACAACATTTTCGGATTTTGAATCAAAAATTTGGTTACTGGGAGAGTGATTGTCAGGAGTCAAACTCCCTGCGAATATAAGTATAGTATTACATAAATACTGTACATAAATCTGTAGTTTGTATTGCAAGTGATTTATTCCAAATATACCTGTATTAAGAAAGGTAGGCATATGAGGAAAGGTAAAAATTGTTGATAGTTTTGACTCATCGCTTCATAAGTGTGTTTTAAATTAGAGTGAAATTCATTTCATATCCTAATAAACATGAATTTGCAGACTTTGTGTTGACTTGAATATGAGTTTGTTCTTTATCTTCACCCAAATTACTTACCTCTTTAGCTGTTCCATAATGACTGAGTTGTTTCTCAGTTTATTAAAAATTAAAAATATAAATCCATTTTTATTGATACGAACCGATGAGAATAATTTAGTAACTGATAATTACTTGGTGTTTGAATCGCTCGACAATAATCTTTAATGTGTTGACGATATATAGTTTTTGTAATCTGATTTGGGATTCACTGTATTGGAAAATAAGGGGCACAGAAATACAGCATTTTAAGTTTGAGTCACTGTAGTTTATTGCTACAGCCGAGAATTTCCAGCTTTTTGGACTCTATCCTGACATTGAGGTAGTGCTGTAAAATAATTTACGTTATGTAATAAGTTCAACACTACTACACATAATATATAAATGATTGAATTTTTGACGATTTGAGTTGATTATTAGAGACAGGTTAGCATAAGAAGGTACAGGTAAGAAGGTCGCATGAAAATGACCATCCTCTAGTAATGTTTGATAGATTTTTTTTGACATATTAATAGCATACAGATTATAGGAATGTCAAACGATTTCAAACTTGGTCATTTGCATGGGACTGTACAATCGAATGTTAGGCACTGACCAATGACAAGTCATTAAAATGTATAAATGACCTTCGATCGTACCTTCTTATGCTAACCTGTCTATATTAAATAAATTATCATTTGAATAAAAGACATTATGAATTCATTTCATAACAATAAATCAATTAGTAAAAATTTTGTAATTATTTTTGCAAACTATATTCAAGTCAATTGTTATTTAAATACAAATTACATTTGAATTCGTTTCATAACAATTTAAACAATCATTTAATGCATGTATTTTTGTCGGTTTGTAAGCACTACTATTAAAATATTTATCATTTGAATACAAAATACTATTGTTTTCGTTTCGTTATGTGATAATCCCGGCTATGAAATCAAAATTATAAACAATATTTTAAATGATAATATAGGGTACGAAATGTTGCCTAATTTAGAAAAACTCCAAATAGATAGTTTCAAATACGCTCCAACAACTAATACTGAAGTAGAACCATCTTTTTCTAATTATAATTTTTCCTTTCTAATCGTTCTAGTTTAACTGATGATAATTGCTTAAAACTTTTTTAAATCTTTACAATTTAAATGTGTTAACTTAATATAATGAATTTGTAAAAATATTGTAAATTATAAACTAATTTTAATTTTGTTTTGACATTGAAATTCATTTATATAATATTTGCAATTTTCCGTAATTTATTTTATAACCTAACCCAAATGCAATTTAAGTGTTCAAAAAGCTGGAAATTCTCTGGCATATTTATTGATAACAAAAAAATTTAACATTTGTAATTAGAAATTATTATTAAAATTAAAAACACATGATATTGGTTAGTTCTAAAATTTAATTTAGGCTAAGTAAGTATATGACTGAATTAAACTAATCCTAAAATATTTTTAAAGCTTGATCTTCACTAAAAAAAATTTTATAGCCTTTATTGTAATACTTTTTGTCATAATTTTATCTTGATAAATTTTCAAAAATTGTTTCAATTCTTATAATATGCAACTATTTGGCCTTCATTTGCTGAAATCAGATTAAAAATCGGTAAATGATTCATATTTTATTCTATATAAAGCAGGTAGAGATAGATATTTCCTTCGCTGTATATACTGATTAATTTTTATAATAAAAACATTTAAAAATAATAAATTTTCACACTTTATTAATTTAGTGTTTATTTTCATTATATTATTAGCCATAATCAGATCATTATACCTATCCAGTGTAGGTGTGGGCAGGATTTGAGCTGAGAAGTTACAGGACTGATGCTTTTCTAGTCCAACCCATGGGTATTATTGTTGTTTTAGTATTCGGTCCCTACATCTATAAGTATAGAGCTTACATGCTCAAAAGTGGTATATTATGCCATTTGAGTAAACCCCTTCAAAACGTCTACATTGCATAAACAAGAATGACCATTAATAATTTATATCTCCGCTTCAGAAATTAGAAAATAGTTTCCCATTGTTACATAAAAGAATACTTTCTCGTTGTTAGATAAAAAACACTTTTTTCAAAATTTTCAAATTTTTAAAATAATTTTTTTTATATAATAACGAGAAATTTCTCTTTATATAATAGCGGTGAGAAGTGGTGGGAGGGGGAGGTGGAGTGGGTGGAAACGAATCTATAATCTCCTTTTTCTTATACTAAGAAGCGGAGATAAAAATTAATTGTAATGATTAAACTCTGTTAAATAAAGCTTGATTCATATACAAAAAATAATGACCATTCATTTCAATATATGGCCACCTTTTCAAGTTGAGCATCTATGGTAAAGAGGTAATTACGTTAACCGCTCAGCTACTTACCGCTCTGAAGACTAATTGGCTGTTGGTTAATTTAACACCTACCTATTTTTCTAAGATACTCCCAAAACATGTCATCCTATAGTGGTGGCCATTGAAGATGACGCGTCCAGAATTCGGGGACAACTGGTATTGGACTTACGTTTAAAACTTAGTCAGTTAGCAAAGATATTGAAGATTTCTAGACAGAGGACACACTTTATTATGCATAATATTCTGGGCGCCAGACATCCCTCAATTTACACCCATTTTCTAATCGCAGTAAAAATGAAGATCAAATGAAAAGTCAATGTCTTTAATTAATGATTATTTGGAGTAACACAAGATTAAATTGAACCCACACTCACCCTATATTCTAAACCTGTCCCCGATTGATTTTTGGCTGTTTATAAGCTTGAAGAAAAACCTTAGTGGCTCCCTTAAGACTGAAATTGAAGCAAAAATTCAAATTTTCAAGGTTATTTTGAATAAGAAGGGCATAATGTCTACGATTAATAGCAGAATAAAATTAGTGCTTTTGTTGTTTATTTTTGGTAAATATGTATAAAAATTCACTAAAATTGTTTAGATTACTTATGGGGCACACCAATATAAAGACACGTGTAGCAAAACAAATAATTTATCAAGGTGATTGACGATTAATTGGAAACGATTCATAGAGAGATTACAACTTTTAATAATTTTAATTATTAATAGATTAGCATTTTATAGTAAATTATTCAGAATTCAGTTTAAGAATTTGTGAAAATAATTAGTAATTTTTAATTACTTAGC
This sequence comes from Hermanniella punctulata, assembly GCA_034699405.1. Classification (NCBI taxonomy): domain Eukaryota; kingdom Metazoa; phylum Arthropoda; class Arachnida; order Sarcoptiformes; family Hermanniellidae; genus Hermanniella; species Hermanniella punctulata. The sequence continues at coordinate 3,713 of JAQGCF010000490.1, read as the reverse complement.
TGTAAATTATACAGTATGTGAAAAAGTTATTAATCATTTTTAATTTAGCTTTGATTAGTTTCAACACTCATATCAAAAATAATACACTAAAACCTCGACTAACTTTTAATAAGTACTAATTTTTAATATCACTGAACTATTGAGTAAAAATAAGAATAAACTAAAAAACTATTTTTTGACCCGTTTTACAAAATGAGAACCTTTGATCTGCTCTATGAGATTAAGTATTTCAAAGGACATGTATTGAAGTTTTAATGAACTTTACTTTTTTAAAAATTTATGTTTGAGCTTAACTATCGAGAATGTTATTGATTTAACTACTTATCGAATAACTCCATAGAATGCAAATAAAAAACTTGATTTATGTAAATGACATTAGTGTCAATTTTGTTTACCTCTCATGAGTACTACTGGGCTTTCAAATTAAAACTTTTCTAATAACTTAATCGATGAGTTAATGCTAAATAATTTTCCTCAAAAATTCAGTCCTTCAGAAAATATTTTCCTAATTAAGTGTTTTTAAATAAATAAATTAATTCAAGAAATCAGTTAATATTAAAACTAATAATTTACGTCATTATGAGTTCAATAGAGTCAAGCGATTCAAATGAATCGGAAGAGATAATTGAATTTAATAAAATTGCATTTGTTATGTATGATTGCGATACTATTGTTGGCAATTATTTGACTCAAGTAAAGGAAGTTCGTTGGAGTTCAGACTCAATCAATTTGTCTCAAATATTAATCAAAATTAATACAATTGAATGCAATCTCTATTCAGTGATTGCCTACAAAGACATCGAAAGAATTGATTATTTTATTGACGAACAGATACTTAAACTTTTTATAAAACCTAACTTATCCTCTGCTGATCAAATACGTGAGGCCTTGAATTTGAACGAACACACAGAGGATGTGATCAGATTTATTTATGGTTCCCAAAGTATTACTAGATTTTAATTAAAAATATTTTTTTTTCTAAATATCTTTTTTTTATTAACAGTTCTTATCGAACGTTATATCACAGTAGTTGTTAATTATAAGACCAGAGAAGAAATAGATGTCTTTATTGATTGGTTGGACAAAATGTTTTATACATCGAATCCTTACCTAAACTTTAATCGAATTAATTTTGATCTCAGTTCAGATGTTTTGTCGAAATTACTTATCAAAAGACTGAGACAAGAGTATGAGGTTCTGCAGAAAGAGCACAATGAGCTCAAAGAAAAATATGTTAAACTTCTACAAAGTAGTAAATGCAGACATTGTAACAGAGATTAAAGTTATTTAATATTAATTTATATTCTGTTTATTATTTAATCATATGTTTGTTCAATAGATTTGTAAAAAATTTAGCAAAAAATATAACTATAATTAAATTGTGTACTAATATCTGTAATAAAGTGTAAATTTAAATAAATTATTGGCAATAAATACAATGTTTTATTTGCAATAATAAATTATTTCTAATATATCTTCAGAAATGATCCAGTTGCAAACAATAAATAAAATGGTTTAACAATTCTTTTGAGCAATTATTGATTTTTAGGTTCAATTAAGATAATAATTTATGAATCGTTGGAGAATTTTTTCATTTAAATGAGCAATTCGTTGAAAATTGTTTTAAGTTTAATTAGATTTTTTAAAATTTTTATATAGAGCTATAGTTGTGTTCAATTTTATATGTAATGAACAGTACGTTATGTACAGAGGGAAGACAACAACACTAAATTAAGTGATAAAAAGCTATCAACAAAAATAGATTAAGGAATTTATGTGTTATGATGCTATAATTTATAATTGTCAGGGGGTCTATATCAACAACAATATTTATGATCATATATTTATTTCTCTCCAATCATTTCATATATCATATCTCACAAAATATTTCAGATTTTCTCATTTATTTCTAAATTTTAAAACAATTCTCATTGCTATTGAAATATCTTTAAGAGAGGTTTAACTAATGTTTAAAATATTAAATTTAATTAAAAATTTTGAATTATGAATGAAATACTTGAAACCAATTCGCTAAATACCAATACATTACTAATTACTAGGGTTTTAATTAGATTATATTTATCTATATATAAACTATATGCGATATCTTTATTAGCAATATAAAGACAAGAACAAGGGAGGTCTTTTGGGGTTCGGTTTACATCAGATGCGATCATTTATCGACTCAAGTCAATGAGGATAAATCTAAGTTTACTTAAGTACTGTAGTTCCATATATAGTAACAGAAAGAAAAGATTATTTTACTGACGAACATCTGATAAAAGTTTTCATTAAACTAAAAAAACTATCGACTCATGAAATAAGAAATTATTTGAGATCGAGAGACAAATCAATCTCTGATAACATTAACTTAGATATCGATTCGCAAAGTATAATATCTAATATATAATATTTTCCTCTAAGTGTTATACTCATAAGTGTTTTTCTTTCAGTAGTTTTTCTCATTAATCATTTTGATTTCAGATCTTATCAAACTCTATATAACAGTACTACTCGATTGCGATACAATTGAAGCGATGAATAGTTTCATCGATTGGTTGTAAAAGATATCCATTAAAGTGAATTCAAATTTGATTTTCACTCCACTTGACTTTGATATGAGTTTAAGTATTTTATATAAAACTATTATTAGAAAAAAATGTTGAGAGAAAAGAATGAAATAGTGATGAAAAAAGTAATGAACTCATTAACAAATATATTACACTTCTAGCATTGACTGTCAGTAATCATTCTTAAATAAACTCCAGGAGTTCGAGCATCGACACAATATAAAAGTTTGTGATTGATAATCATCTGAATGAGCACAATGATTGAGATGACCACAAAATATTTACACAACTCTGGTATACAGAATCCAATTTATTTTGATAATTGTTATACCAATGTTATCATATTTATACATATTTCCTGTTATACTCTGTACTCTTTAGAATAGCTTAAGTCAGCCATACTCAGGTGATTTTTCTACATTTGTGCTTTTTCATACAATACATATTGTAAATGTGTATTGTATAGTACATCATACTCGGGCTCATTTTGTTATATAGCGGGCCCCCAATATTTGATTCGTTTAAATATGTGTTTACAATCATATGTTGTGAATGCATTCAATATTAGTAATACAAATGTCGGTATTTTTGTGAAATACTCCAATAGTCTATAGTTTTATATTAATTATAATTAATTAAATTAATTCAGTGTTTATTTATTGTTTTATTGGCTTTAATATCGAAAATGAGTGATAACGAGGTAAACATTATATTAAAATTTGTAAAAATTAAAATAAATATTATTACACAATAAATCTCAACACAAATAATTTATAAATAATTATTTAAATATTTTAATTTATTTATTTTAATAACGTTTGCCATAATTTTAGCTTTAATTGAAAGAAGATTTAAAATTCATATTAAATTATATTTTAATTAATAGAAAGAAGAATGAGCCATTTAGTATTGTGAGTGGGATCTGGAATTTGATAATTTTTTTCGATGACCGTTGATGACCTGCTACTAGTCCTGCAATAAAATAAAAATCGATGCGTACAATTTTTTATAAAAAAAATTAAAAAGTAGATTTCTTAACCATTAGGTCTATGGGAGAAATCTCAAATTTGAACCGCTAGATGACTGCGGTCCGCATCGAAATTCAAAATGAAACTTCTAGGGTGGAAAGATGTTGTCAAAAGA
>JAQGCF010000489.1:0-10091 GCA_034699405.1 Hermanniella punctulata | reverse complement strand
ACTCTTTTTCCGATTTTCTTTATAATGGAAAATGTTTTAAAGTTTTTATAATTTCCAAATATGTGTATATTTTAAAATACTAAATGTATTTAATATAATTGTTAACATTTTTTTAATACAATTATAATATATCAATGAATAGAAATACTACTCAAGTATTAAACAGATTCTTTAATTGAAGTCACACATAATCAATCATTCAATTATAAGAGCCATTAACCCGTGATCATAGATTGTAATGGGTAGAGATTGGAATAACCGGGATATACCGATTTTATATTTTTGGTCTGATATTGATGTAAAATTAATATAAGTTTATACTATAAACAAAATTTTATATTCAATACATTAAATAGTATTTTTCCAAATCTCTGATATTTTCTCTCATTTTCCCGATATTTCCCAACTTTTTCTAATTTTGTTCCAAATATTTATATATAATTATCGTTAATAAATCCTATCTAGTTATGAGTTTAAATATTTATGAGTAACAAAAAATCCTCTAAAAGCTATTGATTTTAAATTATTTATTAATAAATAATATGAATAATTACCGAGAATTAAACCGAAAATAATAGTAATTACAATAATTTACACAAACTTTGAAAGTGTAAACTAAAAAATTGAATACTGAAAGTTTTTGTTAACAGGACTAAACATAACTTACAGTATTTTAAACTAAGCGAACAAATAACACTTTTTCTGACCTATAATTACCAACCATTGGCTTTTGTCTAACGAAGCGAAGAATTAAGTTTATAATAAAATAATCGGATAATTGAGAAATTTAACGAATTTTATTTATGTCTTAATAAAAAAAATGTTATAAAAAGTTTTTAAAGAGTAAGTTATATAAGCATAAACTTATTGATAGCTTTATAAATATTGTTAGCCTTTAAGGTAATCACTATTTGTGAGTTTCATTAGTTAAAGAGTGAAATGTTTGTCAAAAGTATTATCAATTTCGCTATAATATCAATTGCTTTAGCATTTTTCCCATCAGATCATTATAGAAATATATACAACGATGACTTTCCAGCCGATTACGATCCTGATACTCCCGACTTACTCTCACACGAGGACAGAAAAATGACATTTGACGGCATTCACGATAGAAGAAAAAAGTTCAATGTGGAGACACCAATGGATTTTCCATCTGATGTCAAACCAGAAGCTGAAGAACTAAATGACGATCATTTGCACTCTTCCGATGACGACGATTACAACGAAGGATTACAAGATTCACAGCCACAGGAAGGAAACGGCAATCTGCCTCTTCATTATGCCTCTGAGTCACAAACATCTTCATCTTTTCTCTCTGATGGCTGTCTTCGATGTTTATGCGAAGTAATATAATTGATATTTCAATGACTCAAATATTTTTACTTTAGCTCTTAAACAATGAAATACTCACTCATTCAGAGTTTATTTATAATTATATTTATAAAAGTTAGTAAAATAAGCACTTTTTAAGACAACTCAAATGATTTTTAGGCGAGTTCTGACTGCAATCCTCAAGTGCGATGTCATGTTGAAGGACCCAATGTTCTCGTTTGTGGACCCTATCAGATAGATATGAAATATTGGAAAGAAGCCGGAAGTCCTGGACTAGACCAGGACAATCCTATGGGTGAGTCATCAAAACAATTAGAAACAAATAAACTATATTTAGTTACTATTTAAATGTTATTTCCTCTCTGTCTTTAATCACTCAACGCATATAATAATAATTTGATATATGTTATGAAATAACTTGAGATTAACGCAAAACAAGTATTGCAATAATTATTTAACTGCTCTTTTCGTATATACTGTTAGATAGATTGACAGCATTTAATAACAAAAAATATTTTTCTTCAGTTTATTATATAATTAATAGAATAAATTTGGAATTAATTTTGTTACCAATTTTGCTAGTGGAATATTTAATAGATTATTCTATTAGTTTAATATTACTCCATGAACTCCATATTGAGTGTTTTATTGAATATTACCTGTGCAACAAAAGTTGTTAAGTGAAAATAGAATGCTATCAATATTATATTTGTGAAGTTTTATCAGAAATGTTTGACTTATTTTATATTTAAGTTAAAATCATTTTAATATTGAATAACTTTCAAAATGCTAAAACTACCTGTTTATTGATACTACAGTAGTAATTAATATTTTCACTTATAGAAACATTATTTGGTTTGTATAGTATTTAACAATTATATATAAAATAGCATTGAATTGAAATTTACACAAATTGAGATTTTGAGATATTAACTAATTGATAAAACACCAGATTTCCTACACTTAAAATACATTTAATATATAAACAAATCCATAAAAGTTTTTTTTTGGGCAAAAAGACTTAAAAAGTAAAAAGTAATAGAAATAGACTTTGTGTTACACATGAGAAGGATTAATCAATCTTCAATACATTGTCCCGTTTTCAAAAGGTCAACAATAAATACACCTTTATCATTTTCTCCCTTTACAATCTAAAATTGTCTATATTTTTATAGCGTAAAACTTGAGACAAAAGAGATTTTTTTCCAATTAATTACTTTCTTTTGACCCCATATAAAAAAATATTATTTCTAATAAGAAAAAATGCCAAAAATGTTAAATTAAATTTATTTTGAGATATATGTGGGTGCTATTAAAAACATTTCAATCGCAAGAATTTCATTCATTTAGTTTTTGTTTACTATAACGAATATTGATCACAAACTTTCTATTTTACACTCTCTTATAATAATAAATATATTAATTAAATTTAGATAAGAAGTATTTAAACGATTTATGTTTAAAAATAAATATTAATATAAAAACAAATTCTTGAATTAAGACTACGAGGACTGCATGAATGATATCGACTGCTCAATAGACACTGTAAATGCATATATGAAGAAATGGGCAAAAGATTGTGACGGAGACGGAAGAATTACATGCGATGATTACGCAAAGATTCACAAAGCAGGCTCTCGTGATTGTAATAGCACTTGGGTTATAGACACACCCTTTTGGAGTACATATAAAGAATGCTTTTTTGACTAATATTTTATACCTCGCCATACATTTATCCCATTCTGTCTCAAATTTTTTTATTCATTTTCTATTATTACACCAAAAGTTTAAAAAATAATTTTTCCCAAACATAATAAAAGAGTAGTTTTTAATATGAAATAAATGTTAAACTTTCATATAATGCAAATAAGATTTATATTATATGAGCTGTAAATATAGAAAATCATAAGTAATGCTTATAATAATTATTTGAGATTAATTTGTTTTATGAAATTACATTAAATGTATTTTATATTTTATTTTTTGTGACAAATAAAATTTGTTTTATGAAACTTAAAAAATATATAATTAGTTGAAAACATTTAGAAAACTGTAATTATAATTAATGGTATATCAAATTGAATACAACAAAATTAAAAATTGTTGAATGACTTGTAATTATAAGTGTCTTTATTAATAATATTGTAGCTGTAGTTTACGTGTGTGTGTGTGTGAGTTGAGTATTGTCGTACTACTGTACTTAAGTTATATTAATAGGGCTCATGAAATATGCAAAATGCATAAAATCTTATAAAATGCATAAATGTTTAAAATATATTTTACGAAATATGAATAAATATAAAAATGTATTAATAAATATTAGAAACTCTTATTCAAAATGAGTTAACAACTGATTTCAACTTTATTTTAATCAATTAAACAAATCAATATCTTTAATGTAATTAACGTTGAATTAAATATTTTTGACCAACAAATTAGAATAATTATATTATAAATAGTTCTACAAAATAACTCAATTAAACAAAAACTTTTTATAGGGTTGTAAAAATTTATTAATGAGGTTAAAATAGACTTTGGTTGTATTTCTTCTCTAATATTGCATAATTTAAACCATATTTGCATATTTGTCTATAACTCTGTATCTAATTATTAACTAATACTTGATATGAAATAATGTTTACACAATTTGCTAATTTAAATGATAAAAAGTGAAAAGAGTTAGAAATAGAAAGCAGTTTTGGGGCTAATTTTATTGAATAACTCCTACGCTGTGATCAATTTTCACTCAATGAGCTAATAAGTATTAATTGATAGTTACTCAACATAAGGACATCTAAAAGATTTGACATCAAAAATAATATTAATGTAAAAAATATTATAAAAACAATTTAATTGATGGGAAACTGAATGTTGAGATCATTTATTAAAAAAAAAGTTGAGATCATTCCAATATTTTTCCTGAATTAAACATTATATGAAATGATATCTTATTTATTGATTGGTCGATAAAACATCTTTTCATTAAATTATTGATCGGTTTGATAGAGAAAACACTTAAATATATCTCAATGTCGTATAAAATTCTAATGAATGGATGAAATAAAAACAAGATTTTTTATCGTAAGATTATTAATGACTCGTTTATAAAATTAAATCATTATAATTAAAATTGAATCTTCCGGTAGACACACCTTCAGAGTTAAGTTCAAATTAAATCAAGACTTAAATTGAACACAATTTTGATATTTTGTTCAGTTAAGAGCGGAATAAATCAGTTTAAAAAAATATTTTAGTCTTAAAAAATTTTGTCATTTATATAAAATTCTTGGAATTTTCGTTATCTTGTATTTGAAGTGAATTATCACTGGAGGCAAAAATGAGCGAAAAAAGGATATTTTAGTGAATGAGATGCGAACCTCTATTATGTTATAATAACTCAAATGTTATATTTTTCAAATACATAATCTTAATTCATGTTTGAAAAAATCAATTTCAAGGCCGACACCAAATAAATTATGTAAAGTATTTTTTAAATGAATATATGAGAGCAAACCTAATAAATCATTAAAACAAATCACAACTTTTGATAATTTGTATTTGAAAAATATTTTTAAATAAATTACCGCTAATGAAAGTACTGTAACTCTAAAAAAGGTTTTAAATAATAATAAATTTATTATTCATATCGCATAACATAATTGTAAAATAATTGAATGATAATAATGAAAAATTACGTCTGTATTAAAATCAAAAATTATTTAATATTAAGATATATAGCGAAAAGGTTAGATCACTGTCACTCTAAAAATTATATTAGCATTAGATTTAATTATTAGTCTCAACTCTTACCTAATAATATTCAAGGAAATTTAAATGTTGTTGCTATGGGCCCCTCTAATACTACAAACTTATTATAATATCAACTTCAAAACACCCCATACCTTAAAATAAAAATATTACCAATGTATCCAAGGACAGAGTTTGATATTTTAAAATTGTAATACAATCATATGATTGAATGAATGATAAGAAAGTTTATTGATATCGAATTAATTAATAATTAATACCGTTTTAATTAATTTATTCGATTGAGTCATAAATATTAAGTAATCGGTTTATCTGAAAAGTTTTGGAACTAAACTCAATTTGTTTGATGTGATGTTAATTTGAAAGTCTTAAAATAAAATTAAATGTAACTATAAATATGTATGAGTTTAAAATATAATATTAGTTTAGTTTTTACAAAAAACTTTTTTATTTAATTACAATTTATGACAACTTATTTTATTTTGTATCGAATAATTTAAATAAAAATCAAACGATTTAATTGTTAATTTAATTGAAAAAATATTTTACTCAACTAATTATGGTTAATGTGTATACTTTTTTGTTCATACGTGCATTGTTTACGTGTATTTAAAGTAAGAACTGCAAGATATTAATAATTTAGATCTACCATGTCAAAAAGGAGAATAATTATACTCTCAGCTAATTCTATTACTCACGTTTTTAGTGTATGCTAAGAGAGTTTATTATATTAAAATATTTATTCATTAGTAAGACAAAACTTTCCGGCGTTTTTAACTCTTATATGTTTTTTGTTTAAGCCACAAAAGTGATTACGATAAGTTCAATAAATCTATTAATTATTGAGTATTGTTAAAGTATATAGACTTTTCTCAAAGTCAAATCAATTTTTATTAAAATTTTAATAATAATAGATCTTGGGTGCTTTTTTGGTGTCTCCGAAAATGTATTAATGTATAGGTGACTCACACTATGCATATTCAACTCAATTAATAACTAAGATTACAAATTAAAAGTTCATAAATTATAAATTATATTTTAAATCTCTTAATATGTCCTTGGAAGCCTAGTAATAGATGATTAAACGTAATTATTTTTAAGCGACTCAATCATAAACCAAAAACACTGGATAGTTTCGATTATACTTACGTGTAAGCAGTTATTATTATAAACATACAGTCATTGTCAAAACATGTGAAAATGAATAAATACCAACTAAACATGGTTGTTGTTGGAATTTTCGAATAAAATTTTATTTAAAAAAATATTAATTAATTTGTCTATAATTTGAATTGATTAAAAATTAAAATCACATAGCTTATTTATTTTTAATTATTCTTATTCTTGCAATGTTTATATCTCAAAAACTAAGAGAGATAATTAAAATCTGATTAATGCAAACTAATCCTCATAAAAAATGAGCTGAAACATGTTATCTGATTTTGCTCAAATAAACCTTGTGTGGTTCTAGTAGCTCAATGTATATAAATAATTAAACTTTTTCAAATGTTCAAACTTTTGTTTCTTTTAAAATAAAAAATGATCTCAACGCTATATGAAAGAGTATCAAATTGTGTATAAATAATGCATTGAACACTATGACACCAGATGGTGCCTCGGATTCTTTGTCACGTGATTATTCCAAAATGGTGATAGTTGACATATGATATATGAAATTGATAGAGCTCTCAATTCTGATCATGAATTTGAAATCATTTTTAAAATCGAATTGATAGTTTTTGAGTTATTCAAATTATTCGTATAGCTCGAAAACTAACGAGAATTGTGAGAATAAGAATAATTAAAAATAACTAAGCTATGTGATTTTAATTTTTAATCAATTCAAATTATAGACAAATTAATTAATATTTTTTATAATAAATTTTATTCGAAAATTCCAACAACCATGTTTAGTTGATATTTATTCATTCTCACATGATTTGACAATGACTGTATAATAAGAATGACTTTTTAATCAAATCATTAAATGCCCACCTTTTTAAATATCAACATCCTTGATTTAGATGATTCACATATGCTATAACAACTACAGTACGTTGTAATTACATGCTCGACACGTGTTACAGAAATATATTCAATTTTTTTTTAAATTTCAAGTCTTTTAATAGAATATTAATATAATTTAATGAATTGGAAGTATTCTGTTTTACTTTTATAAGTGTATTCTTATTAATTTTAAAAAATTTACAATTTGATGAAATTAAATTTTGTTCTATTATTTGACATTGGTATGCTTAAAATAAAGCATTATATTTCTAAATATCTAACTTATAAAATAAATTTCATCCTGACTTCAGCGTTATCTATTGATTATTATAATTTTTATTTTATTGATCAATTTGCTTTAGAATTTATTGCTTGCAATTATTTTCTAAAAATTGAATAAAATTGTTTATAAACTAGATGTATTTTTTATTAGAAATCCATAAGTAAGTGCTAAACATTAAAGGTGAGATTATTAGAATTATTCAGAAATTCCGAAAATGACTCTAGTCACAATTTTTCTAATCATTAATTTTTATCATTTTTTGGTAGATTAGTATCATTTTAGATTATGGAAGCTAATATAAAAATATTAATTTTTGTAATACTTATTCTTTTCTATTTTCTATTGTTTTTTTAATTACTCATACTAATTATTTATAAAAATTTTAAGCTTTTAATTATCAATGCTATAGAAAATTTCTATATTGTAATTTAATTTTTTAATAAGTTTCAATTGGAATTTGTGATAAAATTACTTGAATTACAGTTTAGATTTAATTTAGGTGCAATTTTTAAAATTCACTAAAAATTTCAAAAAAAGTAAATATTTTGAAAGTTTTTGTCAAAAACTTTGAAATTTGAATTTTTTCCAATGAATTTAAAGAAATAGAAAAACACGTATACAATAATTTACGACCTAGAATCGAATGTGATTATCAGAATTACTCAATTCCTTATAGTTTTTGAGATACAGGACTCAGCCTGAGCCTCAGCCTCAACTTTTTGTAAATTTAAGTTTTAAAATACTTACTGTAATCCGATTTTAGTGAATTATATATAAATCGACGCGTAGATTAACGTAGTTTCATATGGTTTTAACAGAACTCAATTATCTCATATGGTTATAAACTTATTCAAGTTTAAAGAGGTGACATTTTTTAATGGTTATCCTAATAACAAATTGAAACCTCATCAAACCTTATATAAAAATACACTGTTGAAATCAATTAATTAAAGAAAATTTAAAAAACATTTAATTAATTTTAATAAAGTATGATAAGGACTTAATTTCTTATCAGAATAAATGTTGAAAATATTTCTTATTCATTAAAAATGGCCAGTATCTATTATCCAGCTATATAAAACTGAAATCAGATTGAAATTCTACTTATCAGTAGGACCGAGACTTTCCAGCGTTTTTAACTCTTACTTAGTATTGAGGATGAGCACGGAAATAATTTACGTTACACTATGGGTATTAAAGAAATAATTGTTGACTGAATTAATAATAAAATTATATTCAAAAAGCGATTTAGTTTTGGAATGTTTTAAAAGGTAAGGTTTAGTTTGAAATTATTTAAAAGATTTTGTTTAGTGTTATAGTTTTAAAAATATTTTTATTGCTATTTATATTATGTTTGATTTGGTTCAAAATATTTTTCTTAAATTTAATTTTACAACATTTGAAAAGTGTAGTTAATAATATCACGAACCAAGCTTGTTTGCATTAATAACATCAAGGACAACATTACAATTTTGTAATATTTCAATAAACATTTACACTGGTGTTTTTTATATAGCGTCAAATATAAAACTTTTAATACGAAAAATTTTACTATTTATATATAAGCAAGAATATTTAATAATTTTTAAACCGGCATATTTTTAACTTCAAAGACGAAAAAATGTATTTTATCATCATTTTAAGAATTTTAATAAAACTAAAGCATTTTAATGCACTGTAATAAATAAATTGCAATTGACTTTTGTCATAAATAAAATGAGCTTTATTTACAAAATTAAATTAAGTTTGTGTACAAAAATCAGCAATAAAAAACACTTTAAATCATCCACTACTCTATCAATCTTAGAAAAAATTTTGGCTCACTATCAAAGAATGTGAGGATTTTTACCAACTTATAAAATATTGTCAGTTTAGTAAATATTGATTATGTTTACAAATACACTTGAAATTAGAATAAATCTCGAGTTAAATATAAAATAAGGCTAATTATTATGTAATATCTATACTATTAATTTAAATTATAGTTTGATTGTATAAAAATATAAATAAAATTAAAGTTTTTATTTAAACACAGAGATTGTAATTAACTAATAAAATAGAAGTAAATTTAAATTAAGAAACGAATAGTAAATAATTTAATCTAAAATAGTTATTCTATTTGTTATTTATAATATTGTGGTATTACTTGTTTATAAGGGATATTACTTTATTGCTCTTTTTATATCCGGATCAATGACTAACCAAAAATGCTAATTTTACAATCGATATTGAATGTGTTGCCGGTGGTTATGCACAAATATTTTCAACAATTTATATACTATGCTATTCTATACGTATTGCTTATGTTATAAATATATTTCGCGCAAATTGTTTATGTTGGTATTAAGCAGTGATAATACAATAGTTTGTGATTATTTTATTTTGAATACTTAAATAATATGATAAAAATGGTTTTTTCAATAACTGTTCTTTAAATATCAAGAATTGCTTTATATCCAATAATTCTATAGAGAAATATCAGATAAATCAAAATTTTAAGAATCCATTTATTTGAGGTAAAACTTATTCTTATATTTCTTATTTAGTATAAGACTAGCATTTTTCAGATAAAGAGCCTGTCTCATCTTATATGAGGGTCCGGTCCAAATTATTTTTTAGAAATAATTTTGATATTTAGTGTATTTATACTTTGTATAATATGTTTTGATATGTTTTATCTCTAATTATGTACTTAAAG
>JAQGCF010000488.1:0-10094 GCA_034699405.1 Hermanniella punctulata | reverse complement strand
AAAAACGATTAATAATTCAAATTATAACTAAAATTGAGTTCTGATTTTGAGAGATCTTATTTATAGTACGTGCGCTCATTAGTGCATTACTCTAAATTCTAAACTAGACAAGTTCATCTATATAACAGACTTTGTTTAGTTAAGTTATGTTCTATTAGTTATTTGATTAGTTATGTCTATAATAACGTTATGTTCATAAGCACTATATGTAATAATTATAAAATTAATGGTAGTATTCATACAATTATTTGAAAAAATTAATTATCAGTCCTATAGTTAAGTGAATTGTGGCTTTTTCTTCAAAGGGAGAGTCGATTGAAAGCAATGTCTGTCATTAAAGATCGCTTCAGAATAGGTTTTAGGCAATTAGAGAAAAGTAAGGCAATCGTGTAGTAATTAGAGTGATGTATAAATTTGCGTTTACAACAAAATAAGCCTACAGTAGAAAATCCACTTTGTAGGACCAACCCTGACATACGGTTAGACATTCGGGAGTGTTTGATGTTATCAGACATATAATTCTTACATTATTTAATAGTTTTATAGAGAAGTGTTTGTCATTTGAAGGTTTAATTGTTAATTGTATACTACTCTCTATATTCAATACATTCTGTGCTTTCTTTTAACACTTTAAGTCTATTATTGTGAAGAAATCAAAGAAATTGTAAAAATGAAGAAAAAGTAATAAAAGCCTTTTCTCCATATCATGTAATTAAAGGGATTAATTGATGTCCTTCTGCTGAAAACTATGTATACTCTATATTGCAAATTGTGATAAACTTTGGTAAGTCGTCACGACTCACGCCAAATAGATTTGTTTGGAGGCATAGGCACACCAATTATCTTGATTTACTGAGAACTCATCCAATTTAACTTATGTTCACTTGAAAAATAAAAACGTTGGGTTTATTCTCCGCATTTCGCATATATAGACATATATCAGCATTTCTTTACATTCTGTGTTCCACTAAAACTATACACTTCTCACTATTCAGTACTTCAACTGACTCTACTATATTGAGTTAAATAAAACTCTCGAAGAATGAGTAAAATGAAATCAAATCCTAATCTAAGTTTCAATTTGTTCTCCAATTCTCGAATTTATCACTTTATAGACATTACTCTTATTTTACTCTTTTATAGCTAACAGTTGTGAAAAAGTAATTAAAACTCAAAATATGTTTTACAATCCGTCTATTACTTAAAATACAATTGATTTTTAAATATTAATAAAACTAATTATTCTTTTTATCATTGAAGAAGTGAATATCTATCTGTTCACTTCGGTAGAACTAAAGTAAAAATTATGCATAAAATTTATGATACCATAACCTGTAGTAAAACCCAATTTTAATAAGTTAATTATGACTTAAATAAAGTTCAATCGTTTGATTTTTTAAATCAAATATAAGGACTTTTGGTTGAAAACTCAATATTTTGTCGTATGTTACAGAATATACTACCGAATATACTGTATGTTACTCAATATACGGCATTGGACATAACTATCTTAATTAGTTTGTACCGGGCCAAATTTTGAATGTGTAACTAGAAATTAATTTTATTTACTAAAAAATGTAGCCAGATAGTCAGCAACTTTAAAAATTTTAACATTTTTTCAAAATTTATTCAGGTAAAAAATTTAGTCCTCATCAATCTTTATTTGCATAAATAAAATGTTATAAAGTTTGATGAGGACTAAATTTTTTAACAGGATGAATTTTGAAAAATTGTTTTATATTTTAAAAATACTGATTATCTGGCTACACTTTACTGTGAAAATAATTAATTTCTAATTACCCATTCAAATTTTGGCCCGGTGCAATCTAGTTAAGATAGATATGTCCTTTGCAGTATGTTACCTAAAAACCACTATTCATTAAACAATTCTAAATATTAGTGATCAACGTTTGTTTAAAGAAATTGAAAAATGTTATGTAGAGCTGAAAATTTAGCTTAAATTTTTAAGATTTGGGTTAAATCTTTAGTTATTTGTATCTATTTATTTGGTTACACATCGAATATTTTATTATTACTTCAACTTAATTGTAAGATTATAGTTGTTTTCACTTTATTTGTCATTCAGGTAGTAATTCAATGTCTAATTTAATGTTTTATGTAAATAGATCTGTAATTTTCTCTTTACTTCTCTTTATATTGAAATAATTAATTAATAAAAACAATTTTGGAGAAAACTACAAGAATTTATGCTAAAATCATAAGATTATTAGAGTGGTAGCCTACTAATAGTGCCTACTCATTTTTTTGCACATCCCTAGTTATAAGCGATTGTAAATCATTTAGCACATTATACACATCACTATCACTTATAAATGATTAGAGAAAATATTTTGAAATTGAAATTTGATAACTAAAAAATCATTCATAAGTTTATTATTTGTTTAGTCGAAACTAAAATTTATGTGACAAACATAATAACGGTTTAATATTTTTATAATATTAAAAAAGATATCTTATGTTATAAATTACTTGTTATACTTCACAAATTAATCATTAGGGAAGAAAATACGATAGTTTTACTTTATTTGGATAAATGGTGAATAATAATTATAAGTGTGTGTGAAGTGAATAATATTTCAATTTTGATTTACAGCATAAGTTTGAATAAAATAGAAATTAAGTTATCTCAAACTTATTGATAAATTAGAGAAAGTGTTTCACTCTCTACAAGACTCACTTCACGATAGATTGTGTGCAATAAAGAATACAGTCATTCAAAACTGCATTTTAGCAGTATATCGAAACCATTTAACTAAAACTTTAGAATTATTGATGAATTTTTATTTTATTTAATAGCAGAACAGAAAATTATAAAAGGGATCAGACAATCAAAGAACTTAGAGTTCACACTTTATCTGCTCAAAAAAACAATTACCTAAAATATAAGCATTTAAAAAGATCGGGTCCTGAATGGCTAAAGAGGTTTATACTACACAAAAGAATTAAAAATTAGATTTACTTTGCTTATAAATTACGGGCACTCATAAAACATTTCATTCGGAAGTTTTGCTTTTCAAATAAATAGCAAAAGTAATGTTGTTTTTGACATTTAATAAACATTCTTTAAATTATGTTATAGCGTTTGGAACCCTATTGTAGTTACGGGTAATTAATAATTAAGCATATATTCCCATAAAAATTGCTGGATTACAATTAATAATTTAATTCAATATAATTAGAGTTTTGCCGATGCTTTTTAAATGTGTATATTCTTTAAATCATTTTAAGTCACAGCAAAAATATTGTTATTTTTGAAATTAATAACATTTTGAATTATTTAAATGTAATTTAATAAATGTGATGATCACTAATGAATCAGTTGCATAACTATTGGTTTCAAAGTAACCGGAAAGCAATGGAATTCTGCACATCATATTAATTTGAAAACTTTTATACTATTTATTTAATCTAATAATTACGTAACATAAGTAAACGAGATTCTGTGTATTAATTATATAGAATATTCATTCAATGTTCACTTAATTTAAACATCAATTTTTTATGAAAAGTTTGCTCAATGCGAAACAGGATCTCAAAGTTGCTATAATTATTACACACTCTTATTGAGTATATCATAAAGAAGTTTATCAATAATTTATTGCAATATAACATTCCAGACTTGATTGAATAGGGAAATATTGTAAGTTAAGTAAAAATAAGGAAAATTAACATTTCTTATTTATATTAAAGCACCTTATTATAAAATAGCACAGATATTCTACTGTAGAATATCTAATAATAGTAGCAAAATATGCTTTTGATTTAATCTTGTTTATGAATTTCATGCAAATATTATAACAAAAAGTAATTACATAATACATGTGGAACTTAATTATATATTAATACATAGAAGTATTAGTTTTGTACAGTATATTGAGATAATTATATACTGAAAGTTTGGCCAAACTTTGCCTACTAATCAATCTTATATTGATTTCTAATATTAAACAATAATCCATTCATTAATTTCAATAAATAGATTAATCAATGTTTGCTTTGCATTAAAATATATAATTCTGTTTTTGCTTATATTTATTCTGCCTATCATTAAGTAAAGTTATTAGCAACGAATCCATACATTCTTTGGCTCTATTTTATTCATAAAAAACTTTATTCCCTTTTGTGACAATTATTTATGTGTTGGAACAGTAACACTGTTAACACATCGCATTCTTTCAATAAATCCAGTGATGAATTATGAAATGATCGAATAGTGACGGCTATGCTGTGATTAATGCTTACTAATGCCAGCATAACAACTAAATTGACTTCAGCTATAAAACCATGCTTTTACTCATACAGTACTTGAGAAATGTTAAAAGAGTTTGAATTTTCTTTCATTGAAGAATTTTTTACATTTTATGAAAAAAGAGGAAAAAACCAGAATTTCCTTTTTTACATAACATTAAATTGATATTTAAGTTAATTTTTTAGTCAGAAAAGGCGTTACGAAATGATTTTTAAAAAACTGTTTATAACTAAAAATTGAAAATAAAGCTAAACTCTAGAGATTCGCTAATACTATATCAAAATCATTATTATTATCCATTAAGTAATTTACTTGAAAAACCCATTTATCAGTTACTCTGAAAAGCATTTTAAAGTTTGTTCAATAAGTTTTAAATTTTAAAACTAAAATCTGTACAAATGCTCACTAACTTAAAACTCTCATAAATAACTATTATTATTATTAAACAAACTTTTTAATTCGTGGCTAATCTACAAATAATCTGAAGTTTTTTAAATTAACTGTTTATCACATTAAGTAAAAATTATTATTTTATTTTAAGATAATTTTAAAATGCTTTGATATAAATTCATTGTTTGAGAAATTTTCAGTAGAGATGTTTTGTAAGTAAGTCGACCTAAAATATTGATATAAATATTTCTTAAAACAAAGTTCAAAATCTTTGTAGAGATATAGAAACTAAAAGAGATATAACATAAGTTTATCAGTTTTTTATTAAAATTTAAGACTTTTTTATATTTCTATTGAATATATTAAATATTACTTTGAATGACTAAAACATCGGTTGAGTATTAATCGGTGGTATTTTTTGCTTATATCAATGGTTTGATTTTTGTCATTAAGTAATTGTGTTTTAACCCCATTTTAGAATTGTGCGAAATTGCAACGGATATTACAAACTTCAGACGTAAGAGTAAAGATCGAGATAATGCAAACACTCGACGGGGTGTTGTCAGAGACAGAGATATATGTTCCTGAACAGTTCACTATCTCTCACAAGTTTGACAATTCGTCATAATAACTACCTTTCAGTGGCGGCAAAATAGAACTGTTGGATATTCACAGTTCTATTAATACCACTTTTAAATATGAGATGAATGTTACTCACTGTGTCTATAAAGAGTAATCAATTCCTTCAGCAAACTTTAGTAAGAGCCAGTATATGATAATTACAGCCGAAAATTTCCAGTTTTTTCAACTCTTACCTGGCTTTACTGTGCTGTAAAATAATTTACTTTTAATAATACTGTAAGTTCAACACTAATACTAATAATTACAGACGAAACTATTCTGTTTTTCAACTCTTACCTACCCTTGCGGTAATGCTGTAAAACAATTTACGTTTTGTAATAAGTACAATAGTATTGGAAAGACGTTGACGGAACTTGGCAAATGTGTTGCGATTTTAATTTAAGTTTAACCTGCTAGAATACTTACCAAAGGATGCTAGATAATGAAAAAATTATTTGATTATATCTAATAACTAAAAAGTTATAAGCACTTAACAATTCATAAAGCTCCTTACAGTTTGAACAATAATACACAAAATATACTATTTAAACCAATACCACATTCATTGACACGTCTAAAGTCATGTTTAGGAACTGTGTCTAAATGTTTTCTACAGTAGGCACAATAATTTTTATGTAAATATGTTAGTGATTCGTGCATTTTTACAAAATGTTAAAAAACTGAGTTTTGCCAAAATTTCCACCTTAAAAATTTTTCACCATAATAAAGTATATAACTTAAGCTTTTTATGAGCTAAAAGTGAGAAGGTGGCAATCTTGGCACAATGACTATTTTTAAGTTTATATTTTTAAAACAACAGTTTCCTATTCAATATAGATGCTTGTATAAACATTATAGTATTCAATTTAAATGTTGACTAATAGTATATTTTAGTAAAGAAACAATTAAAATATCTTATTCCGTTTAATTCTCATTTGAAATTTGATATAAAAATGATCACTCTACAAAAATCTATAAATGTTGTTATAACAATAAATATATTTTTATAATACAGTTATACCGGGAATATGTATGGGTATGTTTATTTTAAAAATATGCAAGGTCAAAATCATGTGCCGCCAACGTCTTTGTATTATTGTTGAACTCATTACAAAACGTAAATTATTTTACAGCACTACCACAAGGGTTGGTAAGAATTTAAAAAGCAGAAAAGTTTCGTCTGTACTAATAATCAATTAATGTGTGAATTTTTACGTTTTATGACAAATGTTTTAATTGTAGATAACATAAAACAACAAAAATTCAATGATTTATTGATGGTGTAGTATTAGTGTTGAACGTATTACAAAACGTAAATTATTACTACCTACAGCACTACCACAAGGGTTGGTAAGAGTTTAAAAAATTGGAAATTCTCGGCTCTAGTAATAATGGGCGACTTCAAATCTTTTGAGTCATTGTTATCCCGAATCTTATCATAACTCATAAATTATGAGTCAAAATACAATTATAATACTCATAATTAATATATTACTCCTAAAGTTGAAAATAACCTGAAAGTGACCGGTGATAGACATTAAAGAACAGGTTTCGTGAATGAAGAATGTCGCGGTCAGGTTCAGATCATTTGGGATTTAGACTATATCTAATCGTAATTCGTAGGAATTAGAAATGCCGGCCTTTAGTTTCAACCATCACAGGAGACCTTCTTCGGGAACTTTAGCGCAATTAATTGATAATCTAATTATATCGATAAACACTTAATCTCTCATTTTCGTGGAATTATAATTTTGCCAAAAAGCATATACAGGTAAACAGAAAATAATTACGATATTGTTTATTACAATTTTGCTTCCTTTTGAATGTTACAAAAAAAATGCAATCCATTAACTAATAAGAAATATCAGAATATGTATGAATAGAATAAACAAAAGGATTAATTTTTGGCAAATAAAAATCATAAACCAAATCATATATATTGCATATATCCCTTGCAGTCATTTTTTATGTGATGGTTTAACTAATCCCTCACTCTATCCCACTCAGACCTATGCTTTGAAACAAAGAAATAATAAAATAAGTGCTTAAATCAAATATAGAGACATTTTATGCTTTATAAACACATAAAAATGTTGAAAGAATGTGTTGGATGTGTTGGATGTGTTGGTTTAGTTTTAAGAATGCATTTCACTCGAAATTTCTTTAAAAAGTGACAAAAAACAGATTTAAGAAACGCCTGTCTTTATGTAGACTTTTCTTTTTACGGTCATCTGATTACATAAGTTTTAGTATAAAAACTTTTTTGTCAAACCATATAAAATATAATGCATTCTGTGATGGAATTTACTCCAATCAAGTCATCTATAAATCCAAAAGTCATTAAATTATTTTGAGTAAAAATTTTTAAGTATAAAAATTGTATTTTCTCTTAATGTTGACAACATATAGCAGTGCACAGTTACTTATTTAGTGTACATATATCATGTGGCAAAATGTCATTTTCTCTACATTAAACACAAACCAAATCCAACAAATCTAGTATTACTTCTCTCTCTGTCTCGTCTCTCATTCACTATTTTGTTGACCGACTTCGACATTGAAAATCAGTGAACCGATCAAAATAAGATGAATACTCCTTCCAATTAAATACATTATTGGCTTATAACAAGAAAAATTCTATCACCCAATGCTGAGACACACTTTAGGTGCTCTGGGAAATTATAACATTTGATTCTCTGCTAAAGCACAGGAGTAAGACAACACAATATAAGAATTGTTAACACAAATAGAATCAGTAGTAAGAGTGGAAGAATTGGTGGAATAGGGTAAATAAACACTAATACAACAGACTTTTTAATCGATCCTGACTTAAGAAAAAAAACAATTGTGTTCTAATAACTGCACGAACTTGTGCTCAACTAATGCTATTGCCTTTTGTTCACTATAAACATAAATAATTTAATCTGTGAATGAATTCACTAATCAAACCAAATGTTTTAAATTCAAATTTAAATAAAATACTATACAGTATAGACATTAAATTCACAGTTCGTTAAGTTTTTAAATGTATTTAAAAAAAAGAGTTAATCGAATCATTCTCTTTCACGACATCAGAATTAAACCCCAGGGAGTTATTTCAAATTTGTTAAAATGTTTTAAATGTGTCATTTCTTCGTTAATTTGTTTTATTAGATAATTGTAGAGTAAGATATGAAATAGACTCAGTTAAGAGGCCTATTCAGAAGTTTTATACTCCCGAGAATTTTAAGGAATCTTTAATTAATTTGTATTTTAAACAGATTTCCATTTAAACCCTTTTAAAATAAAACTTTTGTTATGTTATGTTATTTAATACAATGTATTTTTGCTGTAAATATACAACAGTGTACAATAAATAGACACTTTGTATTATTAGCATTGCGTTAGATAAAAAAGAACTGGTGTTCACTGGTTTTTATCAAATAGTATAAAAATATATAACTTTGTATATGAGTAGGTCCTATTCTTTTGTCTTTTTCTGACTCTTACTTGGTTTTTTGGTTGCGTTCAATTAATCTATTAATGATTGAATTTTGTTTAAAGTTTTGTGAAAATTGAATGTGATTTTTAAAATATTATTCAATCAAATCACTTCGTGAAAACTTTTTATTGATCTTTTACCGACTAATTCTTTTTGTGTAGAAGATATTCAAACATTAATTGCATCAAATGAGCAAATATTTTGTAATGATTTGAATTACTATACAATAACTCAAACTATAAACAGCTTAATTGTACGTATATTAAAAATATTAGAATTTTGAAGTATTTTATAAAGCTATACCGGTAGTATTAGTATTATATAAAGAGTGTTTCATAATTAGGCAATAAAGAAATGTTCTATAATAATGAAAAGTAAGCGCGTATTGACTATTAACTCTTTTTTGATAATTAGAGTTATTTTGTTTTCGGGTATTAAAGATTTAATCGAATATTTTAATAAAAAAATAAATATTTTTACTATTAATGATAATAAATAAAAGAAACTATTTGCTAACTATAGTGGTGTGAATCCCTTCATTCTCAGAATTAATTCTCTCGAATTAATTAATTTTTTGTTATAAATTTACTTTAATACCCGAAAACGCAATGACTCTAATTACAAGAAAAAAGTTAAATTAGTGAATACGCGCTTACTTTTCATTATTATAGAACATTTCTTCACTTGCCTAATTATGAAACACCCTTTAAGTAGTTTTAAATTTCCGCGTTATAAATGTTTCAGGTGCTCTCATAACATTGTTATGAATCATAACTTATGATATCTGCAAATTATGTAATAAGCGCGCGTATATTATTAATTAACCAAAATTCAATATTTTAATTACAAGTTCACATAAAAGTTAAAAATGCCTGAAAAGCTTCGGTTATATACTGTACGGGTATATTAATTTAGATAGAAATTCTAATATTGTTACACACTTTATGTAAGCGTTTAAAATGTAATTTTATGGAATCTGTTTTTGCACTAATAGTCTAGGAAAAATAGAGTTACCTATATTTAACTAAATTGTGAAGTTGACAATTAACATTAATAGACCCTAAGAGTGAAAACACAAATTAGTGCAAAAATTATTAGTGTTTGACTATTTATTTAACACAAGAATATACTAAATATTATATTAAAGAATAATTTGCTTTCGCTAATTAGAGTTCATTACAATAGCTCTAATTTAAAAATATATGTCATTTTTTATAGGAATAAAATACCCAAATAATAAAATGCAAAAATTATGTTCATTAATAGAACAACTAATGCTCAAAATTGTATAGCAGTAATCAATAAAAATTTTCAGTAGGAAATAGTGTATAA
>JAQGCF010000487.1:0-10100 GCA_034699405.1 Hermanniella punctulata | reverse complement strand
AATACATTATTTGTGCTAAAATATTTATAACTATTATATTCGTTAATTTTTATATAAACTCACATTTATTTCATTTAACTCTAAATAGTGTTTATAGAAAATTAAAAAATGCTGACAAAATATTCTTTGTTTCATAGTTTTACTAATTTTATTCTTATACTTCAAGTATTAATTAATAGCGCAGAGAATCAATTGAATTTTAAAAATCAGGACATTTTGGATAAAGGTTTACATTTAAGTAATATTCTTTATTTTAATACAGAGTCACAATTAAGTTGAGGGTTTTTTGAAACTTTTATCAAAAAATTACTACAAAAGATATCACGTTGAAATTAAATTCATTTTAAAGAGGAATAGTTAGGGTTTAGTTAATAATGTTTTCGAAGTGTCCGCCATTTACTATAAGTATCTTAAAAGTTGAAATTACAAAATTAACTCATTTTTACTAAGTTACATATTTATTCATAGTCCTGTATCTTATAAACTATAAAAAATTTGTGTAAATCTAATGATTGCCTTCGATTCTACGACGAAAAATACTTTATACTTTTTTTTAATTTTTTAAATAACAAAAAAATTTCATCAAAAAAATCAAATTTGTCTATTTTTTATCAAATCTTGAAATTTAAAAAATAAAAAAACATGTATACAGTATTTTTCAACGTAGAATCGAATGCAATCATTAGTTTTAATCAAATCCTTATAGTTTTTGAGATACAGGACTAAATCAAGTAATAAATAAGTAAATTTTATAATTTCAAATTTAAAAATATTTATAGTAAATGGCGACATCTCAAAAACATTATTTACTAAACTCTAACTATTCCTCTTTAAAATGAAATTAATTTCAACTTGATATCTTTTGTAGTTACTTTTTAATAAAAGTTTCAAAAAACCCTCAACGTAATTGTGACTCTGTATTTATTCGGTACTTCTTATAATTATATTAAATGATGAAAAAATAAATATTATTTAAGATTAATAGCAAATAATATATTATAATGATATTTAATATTTGATTAGACTATAGTAATTAGAGTTTACTTAAATAAAATTAATTTTTAGAAACTATAGACAAATGACAAATTCAATATCAAGTAATAAATACTTCAGGTGCTTTTGGATGTGTTGATTCATACTTTGATGCAATAATCAGATATAACACCGGACAAAGACCGCTGCGTCACTGTGGGGTAACTATTACAAGTAATAATAATGGGGACGTATATTATGGTATCAAAAGTAATAACCCGACAATCAGTCTTGCCCTAAATCCAAGCACAAGAACTATACAAGACATTAATGGTTTGTTAATTTACATTTAATTTTATTTTAAAAGAATTTTTAACAATAATATATTTCAGGTCGTGTTATATTTCTTGTGTTAATTATTGGTTACAGTGTAGCCAATATATGTGGAACAGTATCTTGCAGTCGTAGTGCTAGAGGTATTATAAAAATTATATTAAAGTATTTATAAAAAAGATTTAAAGGAAAAATTCAAATTATACTCAAAGTCTAACTATTAAGTCAAAGCATATGATTGAAAATAATAATTTATTTAATTAAAGCATTAAACAGTCTTTAGCGCATAGAATATCTTGATGTATAAAAGTAAATGGTGAATAAATTAATTTTTAATAAAATTTTATTTATTCTTGAACAAATTAAAAGTCATTTTATTTAGTATACATTATAAAATATTAGTCCAGGACTAGGATTAAGCAATTGTAATCTTACACAAAATTATTTATTTACTAAATTATTTTTTTCACATTTTAATTCCCAAATGTATTTCAATAATTTTTTTTAGGAATAAGAATTAGAAATGTTTAGATTAGTGTATAGTATTTGTGTTCCTCTGCTTTGAACAATAAAATTCAAATATTTAACAAACAAGGTTCATTCCACCCTTTAAGGAGGCCACTTACCACGCATATTTAAAATACAGGAAAATTATTTTTTACCAAAATAGATTTAACCACAACCATGTCTAGGTGGGGAGCAATGGTTATTCTATGCAAGCACTATATATAATGAGAGGTCCTTTGCAGACCACCTCAATCAATTTTATTCTCTAAAAAACATAGAAAAATAAGCGGAGATAAAAAGTCGAATCCCAAATATCTAGCGCAGTTGGCAGCCATGCTAGCTATTACGCCAATCTTATAACTATTATGAATAACATATATAATTTTAAGATTATACTAAAGATTATATTTCTGTTAAAATTTTGCGTATGATAAAATTAATACAGAGTTTAAGAGTTCCTCTGACATGAACGAGAACTCGTACTAGGAATAAGAATTTTATTTCATGCTCGCAAAAGTTGAAGAGTCTTAAGCAAATTTAACATTGTGGCAAAAACTTGAAAAAAATCAGAAAAATTATGTTTAAGAATACGAATTAAGTAGTTCATTGGAATTGCATTTAAATTATAATAATATTTATAAAATAAGTAATGCAATAATTCAAATGCAATACTACTTCTGCAAAATTATTATAGCTTATTAAAAATTATTTATATATAAAAGTTTTGAGTGAGCATTTAAAATTAATGATGTAAATCCACTAAATTTACAATGTTTTAATTATTAAAATATTTGAAATTTCAATAAATAGACATATTCTTCTACTTTTTATCATGATGATAAAAAATTTCTAAACAGCAAAAGCAGAAATTCTACTTTCATTTTTAAGTTTATAGAAATTACACTAAAAATTATAAACAAAATTTAAAGTTAAATATTAATAATTGTATTTTATTATCTTTGGCGATGCTCACATTAAAATTTAAGCTTATCATAATTATTTTCTATACTTATGTAAATTAAATGTGTGTTTATTGATATAGAAAAAATTACAATTATAATTATAAATACAAATAGAAATTATGCAATTCTAGCACAATTAAATAATTATGATAATATTATTTAATTCAGCATATTTTATATAAGGAAAGTAACATTAGAGTATTATTGTTAAATATTTTACAATAAATTAATCAAATATATTAAATTTTAATCTTTAATATTGGTTGAAAATAATGTTTATCTTCATATAGAGCCAATAATCTTATAAAAAAAATTTAATTTTATTTTGTCATATGTAATTCAAAATCGTGGAAAATATAGTTGTTCTTATAAAAAAATTATCTCAACACATATCTATACATTGTTTAGGATAGTTTACATAATTTGGTTTTAACAAGTCTATTTCCTAAGATTTACTCAATGTTAACACAAAAACTTACAAAATACTATGCATTTTTCTCAACATCCTTTTATTTGAGCAAATATGGAAAAATTGCAAAAGTTACATTTAAAAAATTATTTAGATTATTTTTAAATTAAATAATAATTCAAGTATATTTAGTCTAAAATAAAAATTTTAAAAAATTCAATTTTGTGTAATTTAAAGAAAATATTTTTTTGCATTTAGTAATAAAACAATTTTTTCCACTAATAAAACTATTTTTATTCTATGATCTTATTTATTAACTATTTTTATAACATCTATTTATTGTGAGCTTTATAATTTTAAAACTATTTTAAGAAATTTACTTTAGAGTCTAAATTTTCAATTAATTTAATTTTAATTTATTAATGATTATGAGTAAATTGTATATAAATAATTATTTTAAATTATCTATATCTAAATTCAAGAAATGCAAATATATTATAGCATTTATATATAATATAAGACAAATGTAAAAGATTATTTGAAAAATTTATTTTAACAATTTTTTGAAGTTGATTTTCCTAAAACAAATAGCGCTATTAGCCTTAATTTTATTTAAGAATTTTTATAAAAGAAATAAAATATTTAAAAGATATTTCATTATAAAATTTATTAATTATAAACTATAAATTAAATATTACTTGGGTTTGGCAAAATATTTTTTAACAAGAATATATTTTAATAAAAACTAGAGTATTTTATAAGAAATAATGTTGAAAAATATTTGAAGTATATATCCAATAAAATTTTATGATTCTATTCATTTCATCATTAAATTCATTTATAAAAATTGCTTTGACTATTATAATTCAAAAATGTATTTATTCTAATATATTTTATAAGTTTGTTTGATTATAATAATTAAATTATTATTAAAAAAAATTCTTAAAAATTAATAAAAATATTATAGTTAAACATTATATTATTTTTAAAGATAGTTTATGTATTATGAAATAAATTGTTTATAATATTCTCAAAATTTCAACATAAATATTGAATAATAAATTAGTCAATTATAGAATTACTCATATACAGCCTTTATCGTCAATACAAGTGTATTGAATAGTTATTAAATCATCTCAAACAGGGGATGAGCAGAGGAAAGGAAATTTTCTATAATAACTACCTTTATTAAATTAAAAATGTTGATAAATTAATTTAAATGTTAAGTTATTTACAGATAATTTTTGTATTAAATTGCTATTATTTAAATTAAAAATTTATGTGCTTCAGTCAGAAATATTATGTTTCAAAAAAAGCCTAAATTATAATTATTTAGGACATCCCTGAGCTTAAACACATACATATACATTTTTAACTGCCAAACATACATTACATATACATATAAGACTAAAGGGTTTCTTTTATATTCTACGTCATAAATAATGTGTTTTTTGCAAACAATTTTGCTTAAATTGATGGGAAATAGGCATAAATTTCATTATTTGATTTACTAAAATCATTATCATTTTATAAGTAAAGTAATTTAAAATGAATTTAATTTCATTAGTGTTTCTAATGTTTATTGGCGTTTCTCATATAGAATGTCAAATACAGTTACCAGCGTGTGCCGCAACATCTCTACCATTTGATCGTATGTAATCTTATAATAGTTTAATATTGTGAACTAAAATATTATTTTTTCAGTTTCGTCAATATTTTTAATATTAAAAACAGTCTTAAACTCATTACCTCAAACTGGAGGCGACTGTAATCTGGTCTCTACAAAAATAGACTGCTCATTAATAACTTCAATTCCTTTAGGTTCTCTTTTATGCTCAATTATTGGACCTAACTTTAATATCCAGTTACTAACATGTATAGCAGCTTTATTAAGTACAGGATATAATTTAGGTTTAGAAGGTTTAGGTTCATTAATCATGGGTTTAACTCTTCCTAATAACTCTGCTGATTGTACCGCAACTATAAACCAACTAAATTGCGTTTATTCATTCTTTCAACAACTTTCAGTCAACTGTGCAAATGCTTGCGTTCAACAAGTATTGTTGCAACTTCTCTGCGCTGTCTACAATCTGATTGATGCAATAAAGTCAAAAGCTACCGCGACCTGCTCTAGTGGTCTTAATGATTTGTTGAATAAATTGATAGCACTCAATAGTTGCGTTAATGTGCTAACAGATTGTACCAATTCTGTTAATTGTTATTCCATTTTAAGCAAGGTTATAAGCATAGGTGGGGGACTGAATGGTGACTGGTGGATATAATGAAGAGAATAATATTGTTTAAGAACTCATAAATAAAATTAAATTTATTTTAAACTTGTATTTAAATGAATTATTATTATTTTTATATATTTATTTTGAAATACAGATCAAAATTTTGAATGAGAAATACAAGAGTAAATAACAAATACATATTAATTAACATTTACTTATACTTGTTTTGATGAATAAATAAAAAAAACTATAATTGTATTCATTATAATGAATAAACAATAATTTTCTAATAATATAACTTTCAATCTTTTAAATTTTAATAGTTTAATCTTTAACTATTTTTTTACTTTTATTTTAAGTGTTTGCAGTCATTCAAAAATCGTTGTGCGATTGACAGTTAATAAATATTTCAAATTGAAATAAATTCATCATTAATACATTATATAAAGTAGTTTTGCATATTGCAATATTTCATTAAAATCGGATGACATTAAGTATTTCAAAACATGAAATTACAAAAGTTAGTCCGTTTTTGACACATATTTGGTCCTATATCTCGAAAACAATAAGAAATTTCGCAAATCTGATTATTGTACTCGATTCTACGTCGAAAATTACTGTATACGTGTTTTTTTATTTTTTTAAATTCTCAAAATAATTTTCACTGAAAAATGGAAATTTTTACATTTTTGATAAAATTTGTACAAATTTCGTTGAAATTTTTTTTGAGAATTTAAAAAAATAAAAAAAACACGTAGACAGTAATTTTCGACGAAGAATCCAATGATATCATCAGAATTGCTTAATTCCTTATTGTTTTCGAGATATAGGACCAAATAAGTGTCAAAAACTGATTAACTTTTGTAATTTCAAGTTTTGAAATACTTAATGTCATCCGATTTTAATGAAATATATATGAATCGACGCGTACATAAATGTAGTTTAATATTCTGAAAACAGAATTCAATTATCACCTACCGTTTGAAAGTTATTCAAGTTTAAAGAGGTGACATTTTTTATTGAATAACCTATTATAATTTAAAATTATTAATTTTAATAGAAATAACACTAATTTTTAAACTTCTGGCATTTGAG
Organism: Hermanniella punctulata; assembly: GCA_034699405.1. Lineage (NCBI taxonomy): Eukaryota > Metazoa > Arthropoda > Arachnida > Sarcoptiformes > Hermanniellidae > Hermanniella > Hermanniella punctulata. Next base: position 3,588 of record JAQGCF010000487.1, on the reverse strand, counting down.
AACTTCACATTTTACATTCCACAACTAAATAGGTATAAAACTCCTACCTGTAACTTAAAATGTACAAGTTCATAAATGGCTCGACAGAGTTCCCTTAACATAGTGATAAGTTTTTCTTGAAATGATAATTTTTTTAGACGTCATTTGTATTAAATACGGTTAAAAGCAAATATGTTTAAAAGAAACTATTTTCAAAATCACAAATCAGTTGCTTTTTTACGGGATAGACTGTATTAATAAAAATATTATAATCATTAATTGGTTAAAATTTTCTAAATTTTTTTATAATTAACCTGTAACAAATAACAAAATTGAAAAATATTTAACAAAATATTTTCTATTCAAATTTAGTAATGTATTTGTGAAAGAAAATAAAAAATTCTACACTTCCTATTGAATTAATATACAGCGCATAACATTTACTTATATCAAATTTATTTTAAACATAAAATTGTTATATTTTTTATTATTTTAAAATAATTTAAAGAGACTCATAATAAAAACTAAATTAATATTAATATTCAATATTTAATTTAAACCTGTTTTTATCATTATATTATTATTTGCGAGTGTATTAGATTTTAATAAGAAATTAACAACTTAAAAAATATTTTTAATAATGTTTAGGCGATGCAAATAGATTAAAGTTTATAAATATATATATTAAATGTAAAATTCAATTTAATAGATAATGTCAAAATAAAACTATTTTGAAAAATATTATGTAACACTCATATTACTCATAAACACATATGTATTAAACTATTTTAAAAACATAAAACAACTATACAGAACATTACTCATATATTACTTATTGTTTATAATTAATAAGGAATTAGAATGTCTTATATATTATAATGTATATATTGTAATTAATTTTAAAAATACCGATATGAAATTAACTTAATAAATGGTTAAATGTCGGTCCTATAAATGTTAATTGTGTAAATTGGTGTAAGTATTGATTGATTTTTTTGAATTTCTTTAATTTTGACAATTTTTTAATGTTTATTATTAGCAAATGTTATCGAAATATGTAAATATCAATTGTTGTACAGTACTACACAATTGTTTATAAAAAAGACTAGTGTTGTCCTCATACAAAATACTGAATCATGTTTTATAATGTCGTAATAATAAAAATTATTTCGAAATATTTAAACACATTTACTGAAAATATTTTGGAAAACATTATTTGTGCTAAAATATTCATAAATATTTTATTCAATATAATAAAATCATATTTATTTTAATTAAATCTTTTGTTAAGAGAAAATTTTAAAATGCTAACAAAATATTCTTTGTTTCAGAGTTTTACTAATTATATTCTTATACTACCAGTTTTAATTATTAGCGCAGAGAATTAATTAAATTATAAAAATCAGAACATTTTGGATAAAGGTTTACATTTAAATACAATATTTTAATATTTATTCAGTATTTTTATCATTGTATTAAATGAGAAAAAATTTAAATAATTTTTAAGATTAACTGTAAATAATTTACTGTTCAATATAATCATATTTAATATTTGAATAGTTAATAGTAATTAGTTTTTAATTAAATAAAATTAATTTTTAGAAACTATAGACAAACGACAAATTTAATATCAAGTAATACAAACTTCAGGTGCTTTTGGATGTGTTGATTCATACTTTGATGCAATACTAAGAAATAACACCAGCCAAAAACCGCTGCGTCACTGTGGGGTAACTGTTACAAGTAATAATAATGGAGACGTATATTATGGTATAAAAATTAATAACCCGACAGTCAGTCTTACAATAAATCCAAGTACAAGAACTATACAAGACATCAATGGTTTGTTAATTGACATTTAATTTCATTGTCAATGAATTTTTAACAATAATATATTTCAGGCCGTGTTCTATACAAACAGACGGGTAGTATTCTTGGGGGTCCGTGTGATAGCAATTTAATTAAAATTTTAGTTGACATGTTTCCAACAATAGGCTCGTGTCAATCGAGTACTGGCGTTACGAGAACCGATTCATACCCTAATGGTAGTTCACTTATTGTTATTCAGGGCAACTGTAACTCTACTTGTGTTGGAAGACAGTTAAATGATATTCAACCGGGATTTACAGATTAATGTATATCAAAAGAGAATTTTAATTTTTAAAACAAAATTTTATTAAATTTTTGTGTTAAAATTAAATTTTATCATTATAAAAAATAAACAATTTTTAAAAATATAATGTACGTTGTTCATAATTAATTTTATTTTAAAATTTGAAGATAAAATAAAATATTCGTACAATTAGTTTATCAAGTTTAGAAATTTATACTAAATTGCTATTTTTACATTATTTATGGTATTTACGTATTAATAGTAGAATTTTTATTAGTGGAATCGCTTCTAGAATAAACGTTCTAAATGCTTAAAATAATAATTATTGTGTTAATTATTTGTTACAATGTAGCCAATATGAGTGGATTTGTATCTGACACTGGTAATGCTGGAGGAATTATAATATTATATTAAATATTTATTTTTTAATTTAACTTAAAAATATTGCAGATAATGTCTCGAAAATTTTTTGCAAGTATTGGTGGGAATGAATCAATACAGAGTATATCCCTATTATAATTCCTTTATAAATATATTTAATATTCATTAAATTTTTAAATTTACAGTTGATTTAAAACCACTTACAAGCTTAAAAAGTAATTTTCTTGTTTAATTGACTTAATTACCTAATGCAGCACTCGGATTGGGTGATCAGATTTGATTTTAATAAAACCGGGAATTTAACTCAATTTATTCATTGAAAACTTGACAAAAACTGGACACAATGTTTTTTATTGAAAATGATAAATGCAAAGTTTAAAGCATTTTATTCATATTTTTCACTAGCTTTGTCGAAACTTTTTAATTGTTTTTCACATAAGACTTGAATGTTATCAGCATTTTTTTGGCATATTTATCTTGCATTTTTTATAAGCATATTCTACAATTACCTCTACATTCTGTATAAATATTTAGATATTTGAAAAATTTCTCTCTTACCACAACCAAACTTTTCTAAAAACATATATACCCCATATACATATAACACATATATCAAATAAATTTCAATTTGAATTCAATTGATATAAAGGAGGTATTAGGATTAAATTTAGGATTTGAAAACTGAATTATTTCTAAAAGTATACATCACATTATAAAAGATATTAAAAATCCTTAAATAATAGTTTACAAAACAAATATTTCTCACACAAAAAACTTGCTAATAAACAAGATTTTATAGTATAATATATTTCAATATTTACTTAAAATAATTTTTATTTAAAAAAAATATAAAATTGTTGTTTAATATTCTTAAATGAGAAAAAATCAAGTCTTTGAAACTGTATTGTAGACTACTAATATTAATATGAAATTGTATTTATTTTCAATATTTTCGAACATTGGTTTGAATAATTTACAGAATGTATAATAAACTTATTTTAAACTTGAAAACTGGATGTTTCTTTGTACAGTATTAAGTAGAGCCCTACACGAGACCGAGACTCTCGAAAAGTTTCTCGAAATTTTAATTCTCGGTCTCGGTCTCGATCGAAGCA
>JAQGCF010000486.1:0-10104 GCA_034699405.1 Hermanniella punctulata | reverse complement strand
ATCAAATGATGACGAGATAGATGAAGTATAAAATGGTAAACACGTAAAAATATCAACTAGCTTATTTACATTTTTTGGAAGTGGATTTTTGGGTAAATTATAAGATTATTTACTCATTTTAGTTATCTAGAAAAACATTTTTCTATACATTTTTAAGTAAATAACTGAAAAACACTTATTTTCAAACATTCAAAGGATTTTAAATTCAAAAGTGGAGTCAAATTATCAGCATTTAAATTACAAACGGTGTGGGATTTAAAAAATACATTTATTTGATCAAAGTATTCGATAAAATATTTAAAATACTCTGTTTTTTGCAAAAATACCTAAAATTGCGAAATTTCTTAGAATTCTTTCCTGTTTTTACTGCTCTAACATTTCTAGAAATATCAAAAAATTTAATTTGCAATTCTATGAAAGTTTTGATTTTTACAAAAAAAATACAATTTTCAAAAGCAATATTCAGTGGAAAACTTTTATATTTTTGATTTAAGCATATTATATTAAATTGAATAAATTCTGCCATTTTTCTCAGACATGTCTAAAGAGCTCTTAAGAGTAATTTTATTTCAATTTAGCGCAAAGACTAGAAAACTATATTATGTAATAAATCATTTTTATTGCTTCCAAAAGAATCGTTTAATAAAATAATATTTGTTAGCATTTGATGACAAACAAGATATGTATTTAGAGAATACTTTTGAAAAATAAAATTTATTCTAATATTTCGAAACAACTTTTTAGTATTGTATAAAATTGAGTTTAAGAATATTATTTGAGTCACTAGGAATAAGAATAATTGGTCTGAATTTAAAATTTGAATAAATTAGTGAATATGTTATGGTTTTAATATTTTTAGTCTCAAAAGTGGTATATCTTTCTATTGAGGCAACGGATTGTTTAAAATTTTATATTTGCATTAGTAGTTGCGTTAATGTCAAATAACTTTTAGATAGTTTAGAAGCGAAAACTTAATTTTGAAATATATATTCAAAAATTATTACGTTTTAAAACTACAGTCGATTTCATTTAATAGCTTTTTAGAGAAGTTTTAAGTAACAAAATGTATAAAAATGTTTAAAAATTTATACTATTAATAAATGTCGGCTAAATATTAATATTTAACATTGAGGTGTGTATGCACAGTGTATATGTGTGTGTGCAGTAGAACCTGTTTATACTAACAGAGTTTAGTGTAAATAAATTTTACACAAATAACTTTAATGTTTTTCTTTCAGTCTGTGAATTATAGGGATTTTTATTTTTGTTGTAATTTTTGATAAACTTTGAAAAATTCATGATTTATTCATTTGCGAAAATATGTTAATAAAACTCAAATCAATTATTATTAAAAACCATTGTTTCTTACCTTTCATTAAAACAATATTTCAATAAAACTTTGTTTTTTGAATGACTATAACATTATAAATAAATCTTATATAATGTATGACTGTTTTCAATGGTATCTCACATGCATTGTATATAAAAAATATGAAATCGATATGATTTTAATCTCAAACCTTGAATTAAATAATAATATCGTTGAATATGTTATACCATATCATTAGTCATCGTATTTATTATAAACTTAAAACACATATACTGTTTCATAGAGAAGACAATTTCACTCAATCATAATAAACATTAGAAATAAACGTCAGATTATTGTCAGAACTTACCGGCAACCGAAAAGAGGAGCTCCTATGTTGATGAGGTGCTGGCATATTCTTAGGATTAGAAAATGTGGGGCTGGGCAGAGACCTGTGTCTTCTGACACGAGAGTGAATATTGAAGAGAGCATTATGTTCGCCAGATTCACCTGGCACATGGAGATGATTACCACTGCCCCGGATATCGCCGGCAGCGCCGGGAGCAATCATCATTTCACCACCACTGGAGGTACGCGCACGAGACTCTTGTTGATAGCCGTAATTTGTCCCCTAAAGGCAATAAAAAATTCACAGCACTATTAATTTAATGGCTTTTAATGATTAAATTGATGGGCGAAACAATTATCTCTTATTTTTAATTAATTTTTTGTAATTGGGTTTAACTTTCAATAGAGACCCCGAAAAGCAAAAATTGAAACCATTTATTTCGTTTCAGTTTTTTCGTACACTTTTTTAGCTTTACTTTTATGTGTTTCGTATGAATTATTATTCCAGTGATTGAATTTTTTTTATAGTTTCTAAACGTTAATTCATTTAAATTTTATTTTTGTTTAACTCTTTTGCACAATCATTACATTAATTACTGATTTGTAATATTAATGTTTTGTCTAATTTAAGGGTTTTTTGATCGCAAACACCCAAAAAACTTTGGCACCGATTGAAGTACACAAACCTTCAGTTATATATCGTTTAATTAAAGACACTCTTTAATAGACAATGAATTTTTTGAATAATAAAATTATTTTATTGTTTCGAAAAGTGATCGAATGAACGAATAAACAAATCATTTATTATAATAATAAAAAAGAAATTATAAAAAAATAAAATAAAAACTTGAAAAGAAAGCGGAAGTAAATTAAGTTTTCATACAAATAGCATATAATGTATATATTTTTATATTAATTGAAGTCATTATTCAAATACATTAATAATAAATAAAATATGAAATATTGAGATAAAAATTGCAAAATAACAAAAAATATTAGAAATTAATTGATTGAAAGCTTTAAGAAATGATTAAAATTTAAAATTTTTGTCATATTTATTGATGATATACTGTCGAGTGTCTTAAGTGGAAGGAGTTCTTCGTGTTGGCTGAGTCGATGATTGATTACTGGATGATTGATTGGCGACACTCGAACTACCGGTGGTCTGATCGCCATTACATCGGGTGGAGATTATCGGGGCAGTCGAGTGACTGGGTCGAGATGGCACTAACTTAGGTCTAGGGATGCGAATGGGTTGTATGTCCAGCCAGGCCTCCATTCTTCGGCAGATTCAAAATGATATACTTTTGCAAAAACAGATACAAAAACTCTCGAAAACTTGTATAAACGCAGAAAAGTAGTCAAAAAATTGGTCTCAAAATAAGTTTTGAGAAAAAAAACAGAAAAAGTATTTTATATTTTTTCTCTCTTTTCACAACTTTTCTGTTTTTAATTGTTTCGCATAAAACCGATAAACAGATAAATATTACGAATGAATGCGTTTTTTAATACAATTAAAACAGTCGAGTATTTTGTTTGGTTCAATAGACGCAGTGTTGGAGTTGACAGCACTGACAGCACATCAATTGAGATGTCAGATCATAAATGAAGATCACAACATAAAAGGGAACACATCCAACGTATGCCCAAACGGCGCAACCGAACGATTCACAAACCACTTCTCGAATGGTTTAAAAAGAGAAGTAGAAGTAGGAGAAGTAGGGCCACACCATAAACTATAAAAACCTTGATTGAGATAAGACCCAATACGAACAAATATAGCCTCGAGACTAATTGCTATACTCTCTGAGTATTTTTCTCTTCGTTAACGATTAAAAATCACGTATTGAGAGAAAAGTTGTTTCTCATCAACAATATTAAAGGCTAAACATTGGCTCAAAGTTTTGAACGCTTTTTCGCTCTCAACTACAGTAGAGTATAACTACACCGTGAGCTCAAGTAGACTGTGATAGGAATATAGATCGATTCGCTCTGAATGTATAATTTAATCGTATGCAAGACTAGAGAACATAAAGACGACTCGCAGTCTCTCTTCACTTATATATTTCTTTGTGTTCGCCCAGATCTGTGAGTTCTATTTGTTATGAGACGTTTGGATGTAGTCATGTGTCTGATGTGTCAGTTTTGTCCGGTTTGACTGGTAATCGGGTGGAGAAGCGGCAACTTTTCTGTGCGCTAAAGTAGAAGAACAAACTTTTTTTTACAAAAGCAAGTCTTAGATTTTGCGGTCAAATATAAAGCCACAGGTGAGGGACCACCGGAAATTGTTACATGACGGGGGAGCTCAAGCCAATTATTGCCATCACCATCCCTATTAACTCACAAGTTTTCCCACGCAAATAAATGCTGCCTCAAACAAGTTGCCATCACTTGAATTGTGTCAATGACCCCTTTGTATAACTTAACATAACATCACATCACATGCCGGCAATAATACTCTACCTTTTCATGCCTTCTCTCTCTCTCTCTCTCTCTCTCTCTCTCTCTCTCTCTCTCGCCATTGAGTTTTTACAACACATTAATCAGTATTTTGTGATTCAGAGAATATAAAGTAAATAAACTTTAATTTTTTATCGTAAGTCATAAAAGCTTATGATGAGATCCCAACCCATTTACTCGTCTCTCCTCTTATTTGGTCAAAAAGCAATAATGAGAGCATAAGCTAAGGAGCAGCCATTAAGTTGCACAGAGAGTCTAATAAAAATTGATTCGTTTAATATTTTCTTTCTCCGTATACTTAAACCCTAACTGACAACTTGTCCTAACATTTGAGCGCAGGCAATAAGCTATTAGTTTCGCCGCATTTAAACTGAGGATTTATTTTAATGTTTTGCCAAACATTTCATTTGTATAATTAGTGATAGAATACTATAATTTAGAGGTCAAGTCATGTATTGAATAAGTTTTTGTTTAGCAAACAATTAAAATAACAAAAAGAAATTTATTCCGTGAAATGACTAATAGAAAGAAAGTCATAGCCTGTAGTTCCCATTAAACTCACTGTATTGTACTGTATATAAAAAGCAATTGCCGAATAACCCTAACCTAAATATATGTTGAGTTTCTTCCTGACGATGCAATCCATTTAATGGCTTATAATCTGATTTCATTTAAAATATCCAATAATTTATTACTCATTTAAAAATAAAAATATTATTTATATCACTTCAAGAGAATAACTCTTTTAGTATTTTCTCGCAAACATTTACACGAACACAAATAAGGGTATTAACTCTAATTGAAGTGTGTTTTTTAGTTAGTATTTTTCATTCAGGTTGTATTGAAAGACGAGTTGCAAGACCTTGAATCAGACAACCCTTTGTTAAGTAAAGAGTAAAAAAGTCAACTTTATATGAACTCTGTTTCCAAACATTTTTATATTATATAATATATGAAATATAATGCAAAAAAAGTTCAATTTTGGCCGAAAAAATTCTAACCTAAAGATCTTATAAAACTTTGTTTTTCTTGTAATACATTTTTGTAGTCATTTTTTGATATTTAATTATTAGTTCTCATGTTATAAATAATAATAATTCATAATAAAAGGTCACTTAAATAAAAGCCTTGAAATCTCAATTTGAATATTAATTATATTACTTAATATTGCATTTCATTTGGCTTTTAGAGACACAAAGAATTAATAAATTCTAATAAATCAGTTCATTAATTATAATTATTCATTTGATTTATAAGTTAGAATTTTTTTTATTGGAGTTTTTTACTGAAAAAAATAAAAAACTTTATGAGTTCATAGAAATTAAATCGAAACAAATTGTAGGTTTGGCTCAAAAATATATCATAAAATATAAATTTGCAAATTTTAAAACAAAATTTCCTTCAATTTCTTTTCACAACTTATACTGCATATACATATACCCGGTATATGTGCTTTAGAGCTTATTTTATTAGAGAAATTAAGGAATAAAAAACTCCTCCCTCGCTGCTTGACTTCACAATCAAACAATTACTATATTTAAATTTATTATTCATTTAAAAACTTATTTATTTTCAACTAATATAACAAAAAATATGTATAAAATTATTTATACATAAGGTTTATATGTAAAACGGTTGAAAACTTTTAATACTTATATGAGTGAGAAAAATAATTTTGTTAAAAATATTTGAGAAATCCAATGATTTTCTCTTCTTTTTTAATGTTATTTTCAATCCTTTCGAGAATTCAAAGATTGATATATCAGTTCTTAACATCATTTTGAAACCTAAGGAATTACAGTATATCTACTAATGTTTGTTAAAAAAATTGGTAATTCTCAAGAGTCCAGGTATTTCTCTGTATAACTTCTCTCCAGATTAAATAATAATAAAATGTTTGTAAGAGTAAAATATGGACACTTTTATTCCTATTGATTAGGTAAGCAAATATGCGCTGTAGAGTACTTGTAATTTAATTGTAATATCAAAAGGAATTTTAATCAAATTAATAGCAAATATTTAATAAAATAAAATCAAAATAAATAAATTGTATTAAACTTTTTAAATTTGAGCCAAAAGTTTAATACTGTCCGTAAAAAACTTAATTGAATTAAATGTTTTGAAAGACAAATTAAAGCCGAGATTAAAACCCATTAGAATTGGATAGAAAAGTGATGTTAACTCTCGAGTATATTGTATTTTGTATTGTATTTAATAATTTGTATTTATATTTCCGTTGCTATAGGAATCCATGACTTCTTATCAAAGAAGATGTGATAAAACCTGTTGACTTACTCAAACTGGTATATATGGCGCAAATGTATAGCTGCGCGCCTTGCCGTCTGGTTTGGTGAACCCAACAACCTCTCCATTCTAGATAAGTAATACCTTTCAAGTTTGTGCATTTGACTGCATCGCTACAGTGAACTATCGTTAGTGTCACCTATGATTACAATCACACTCTCATTACTATCAACAAGATTTAAAAACCAAAATCCATTTTAGTTTATTCAATACAAATTTTCCATCATTATAGTCAACTACCGTTAGTGTCATATATTATTATAATCTACACATAACTAAAACCAATTCTATAACACATAATGCTATTTCAATACCTTTAGTGTCAACAAAAGTTGAAACTGCAATAAAAGCAATTAATTTAAAATTAATTTATTTTAAAATTTATCAAATTATGAATGAATTTGTTCGACAAAAAAGTAAATAGTTTTCACTCAATGAAAATAAGAGAATTATTAATTTAATATTTACACATATTTTGTTCTCATTATCATTATTGTCAACCTTTCGTTATAATCAACATATTTTTGTTATAACAAAAACCAAATGTATTGACACTAACGATCGTTCACTGTATTATCTCCTTATAATCTATTTTTATTAATTGACATCATTTCAGTAAAACAAAAAACAAAACCCGAAAAAAGTGAACTAAAAAACAAAAGACATTAAAGATTTTTATTATCAGATAAAACCGATTTCTTTAATGCTTAAAATAAATATTTTATTATTAAAAATAGCATTATTTTAGTCTTTTTTAATCATTTTCCCGAAAAAACTTCATATTTTAATCTCTAATCTTCGAACGGGTATTAAAAGAAATTTTAAATTTAGAAATTAATTTCACTTAAACAGCAAAACAAGAAAAAAGTTTATAAATAAGTAAATAAATGATTAATTGAAGACATAATTACAGTATTATTAATAATATTTGTTTAGAATAGAAGTTAATAATTGGGTTTAAAATTTTAATATTAAAGTAATTTATTAATAAAATAATTGACAATTGAGAGGAACCACTTTTGGGCTCAATTATCGAACTAATGCCACTTTATCTTATTCACAGTCCAATAAAAGGGCAAAACATTATAAAAAAAACTTCAAAAACTTCATATCCTTTTTGCGCAAAAAAGTTGTCTCCAGAAAAAGTAGTAAACCTCCCAAAAGTGACTTTCAAAGCATTAAACTAAGACTTACCACATGCTGATAATCCTGAGGCACTTCATGCGCTGCAATACTCCAGCGGCGTTCATCGGGTGTGGTGTAATTGGTTCCGTTGGTGGTATCCATCAAAGGAGCTTCCGATGCGCTGCTACTGTGGCGGCGCAACATCATTGCCCGTCTATAAGCTGCCGTTGCAGTGACCGAATGAGACACCACATTATCGCTTCGTGACAGCCTATAGAGTGGGTTTAGTGGGGAAACACTTGATGTTAGAATAAAAATTGGATAAATTGTGTATTTTGTTAATGAAAACACTAATGAGTTCGAAGAGTCGCGATTTGCTTAATCTAAATAATTAAGACAATAATTTTTGTATACATTCTATCGGTTTGTTTTGGTTTAAGTAAACATTTTAATTAATTATTTCGCATAACAAGTGTTTTCGTTTATAAGATTGAGTGCAGACACACAAAAGTTTTCTTTAATTAATTTCTTATGCCTATCAATACCTTATAAATAATCTATCGTTGAATTAAGAAAAATTCAAAATCTAATTAAACCAAATAAAAATCAAATAACTATCTAATGATGAATTCCATTAAGAAGTCTCGTTAGTAATTTGATAACTCTTTGGTGTTTTTGTTGCTCTTAAAACTTCACTCTAATCATTATAGATGTGATATTTTTAAGAGATTATAAAATAAATAAAATATGATTTTAAACATATATAAAGTTCTTATTCTCATTTATAGTAATTTTATAAATTAATTACAAGAGTTTTGTAATGTTAATAAAGTACACATAATAATAAAAATCACGGCAACCTTCAAATCATTCTAAATTTTTTAAAATTAAATTTTTTTTCTAATTTGAAAAAACTTTTTACTTATAAAAACAATTGTTATTTTTAGTAACGTTTAGGAGAAATACTTTTATTTTTAGTATATATTTTAAAATATAATATAAATTTCGGTTTTTTCTCAAAACATGTCAATATATTAAAACTAAGTCTTAATAACAATTCTGAGCAAACACTAGATGTTGATTGAGAGCTAAAAATAGAACTTATTGTTGTTTTTAGTAGAAATAGCTTCATTATAAAATAGGTAACAATGATGTCACCAATAGCTGTCATTTAAGAATAACTATCATATTTACATGGATTTTTGACACGTGTGTACAAAATTTTAATATTATATAAAATATGCCAAAAAAGGAAAATAGAGCGCTAATAAGTGGATTACAAATAGGGTAAACAAAATTGATTTTTAAAAATGAGTTTAAAATATCTAATGCTTTCAAAATATAACTAAATATAAAATGAATTCAAATCTAATTATCTTTGAAGCGAAAACTATTTTAATTACACATAACATAACTTTTAATATTGGACTCGAATGCTCCACATTGTGTCAATTTTATGTTTAGGTATTAAGTAATCCCGTGACAGTATAATTTTTGTAAAGCTCAGGAGTAAACGTATGGCACAGGTATGTGCTCATTTTTGTCTATAAATCAACTGGTTGTTATTAAGCACTCATTGTTAGTAAATAATAAGTTTTATTCATTAATTTGTCTATAATTATAAATAACGTTGTTATACAAAGATGTGCCAAATTTGAACTTAAGTAACTCCTTAGGAGTTTGCATGACTTTACACGAATAAACTTCATTATGATTTAAAATAGTTAATCAAATAATTTGCTTTAATGAGTAGGAATTGCTGTAACTCTTTTACGATTTATATTTACTTAATAGTTATTGCAAAAAATTATTCATATTATTGAAAAAACATTTGTTACAGATTAGATATTTTGCATTAAGTATACAAAATGTTTCATTTTATATACTGTATTATACAGTATACTGTTATTATGAAATTTTGTTACTCTCAACCAATTATAAAAACGCTCTAAAAACTAAAAAAATTAAAAATGCTCTAAATTTTGTAGACAAAAAGTATAGCTTAATATTAATTATTGACAATTGGAGTAAATTCAAAGTATTTAAGTTATTACTTAATTTCGTTTTTTATTGCATCTAAACTATAAGAGTTTTGTGTAATATGTAAATCAATATAATTTTATAGAAAATACTTAATAATAAATTATAGAATTATAGAATTTTTATATATCATTAAAATGTTTTCAGTGAACTATCCACTCCACTTTGTTTAACATTAAATAAGTTCTCATATTATGCATTTTAAATTATAATTAGTAATTACCTGGACTTTAAGCCGACTGCCCGGAGATATTTTAAGCCTTAAGCTAAAGCCATAAGTTGTAAGCTTTTATTAGGCCCAACATAGCCGGCAAGAGCTTAGCTTTAACAAGACCATGAATTTGAAAATTTATTAGAATTTTTTCAATTTATCATTTTTATTCTAAATTACACCTATTAAAAGTGCTTTTGGTACTGTATTACAGTTAGTATATTTAGTTTTTCCAGTGAATAAATTTTCTTGAATTCATAATGATAATCAAAAAATCACTTGTCTTATAACTAGAAGTTTTATTGAA
>JAQGCF010000485.1:0-10106 GCA_034699405.1 Hermanniella punctulata | reverse complement strand
TAATACAATATATTTTATTAATAAAATTTTTAATTTGTTAACAAATTTCATATATTTTTAAGACTCAATTTTTAACATTGTTAACTGAAGCTATGAAAATTGCTATGAAATACTCGCTCTGGTCATAAATCACATCCAATGGAATTGTTTATTAAAATTTACGACAAATATGGAACTGTTTTTACGTTTTGGGTCGCAAACAAACCCATTGTATTCGTATTTGATATTAATTTAAGAAAAGATTTATTCAGTAAAATAGCAGTAAGTGGTAGACCAAAAACAATAATGGGTAGGATTTTTTCTTATAAATATTTTTATATAATACTTATGTCATTCTTAGCCCAATTGTTATATTACTTAACATAATTAAAGCAAAACACTACTACTTCTTATCCCTATATGAGTACGAGATGTATAATACATAAATGTTATATATATTATCTACAGAAATGTATTATTCATTCCCACACAAAATCTATTTCAATAATACACAAAAATTGAAACATTTTAAGAAAAATACAAACAAAACATGTCTCGAAGAGAATCGAACCACCAATCTAAATGCTCATTTAACCTTACACTAATGTTTTAAGTTATTGAGCACTTTAATTTTGGTTTAACTCAAAAATATAAATAAGCAATGTATAATTTTAAAAATTTATTCTTGCTAAATATATTTGTGTTGACAATTCAATTGATTTGGGTTTAACCGATTATAACCAAAACTGGCTTACATTGAGAAGTTTATCACTCTCTGCGCTGCGTATGTTTGCAAACAGTAAAGAAATAATAAATTTATTAACACAAGAAGTGGATAAAACATCAAACCTGATGTTAAGTAATGAGGGTCTGGGAAAAGCATTTGATCCGAGAAACTATATTGAATTACTGCTTATAAATATCATCACTTCGTTATTGTTTGGTAAAATGTATATAATTTTATACAATTAATTTGCGAACCATTAAATACAATTATTCCCAAAACAATCTAAAAATTTTATTTTTAACTCTGTGTTTCAGCGTCTTTTCTATAAGGATGAAATTGAAATTCTTAATTGTTAGCGAATTTTGTACAGTTAGTCTTTGCCTTTTAACCCAAATCAGGATCAGGAGTAATAAATTTCAGATTTTATTATTAATGATTATTTTTATTAATTATAACAGGGTAATTATAAATTTTAAAAAACTGACATAGATAGTTTTGGAATTGGTTGTATAAGAAATTATGTGTTAAGATTTATATATAAACTAATTTCAGATACGATAAAAATGATTCAGAAATTTTAGAAATGCAAAATTATTTGCACAGATTTACTGAATGTGGAGAAAAGTTGGCATTAATTGATTTAATACCCGTTTCACGCATACCTTATATGAGTTTATTAAAGCGATTTCATATGAATTTTCAAAATATGAGACAATTTATCAAAAGTAAATATAACGAACATAAGAATACTTTTAATAAAAAGTGATTCGAGATATTACCGATGCTCTGATTGCTGCCAAATATGAGGTTATCAGTAAAGGAAAAGACGTTTCGAATTATTTAAATGACAATGTAATGAAAAAATTAATATAATAGACGAATAAATTTTATTTTATTTTTTTCAAATTAAAGAATATTATCAATGCTATTCTGGATATATTTCTCGGTAGTACTGATAATCAAATGGAAATAATTCTATGGGTGTTATTATTGATAGCAAACTATTCTAATATTCAAAAAACATTACGTTTAGAAATAAATGATAAAATTGGAGACAGAATTGCAAAACACGAGGATATGAGTGAATGTCATTATGTAATGGCGTTTATTGCCGAAACACTTAGATTTAGAAATACAGGCCCTTTTGGACTCCCACATAAAACAATGACTGATATTAATAAAAGTAATAATTTTATTTACTTTTACACATAAAAATATTTTTTATTTATTTAGATAACATTAAAATTCCCGCCAACACTACAGTAGTACTCCATCAGTTCTCAATATTAAATGACCCTAAATATTGGTCAGATCCTCAAGTATTTAGACCCGAAAGATTCATCATTAATGGCGTTTATTTACAAAAAATTAACAACGCTTTCATACCATTTGGCACCGGTAGACGTAAATGTATTGGGGAGAAACTGGCGATTAATACTCTATTTTTTGTATTGGTTCGCTTATTTCAAACTACAAATGAATATGAGATAACATTACCAGACGGTTACGGTTCTAATGATCTTACTATAAATCCTAATAGTTTTTCAGTATTTAGTTCTCCAAAAAAATTTGATATTTTGTTTAAACAAGTTTGATATACATGTTTAGTAATGCTTGTTTCAAGTTTATATTGACTACTTTATTAGGTGACTAATTCATATATTTTTGCTTTACTGTTCAGTATTTAGCACACATGTTCAAAATTTATTCATTCAAATAAAGGGTAGGAAAGTTATAAATAAAAGTAGAAAAAATTATTTATTAGTCATTGATTAGAAATAATAAAAGTTTAATCAGTTCTCAAATTTTATGACTAATATATGAAAAACGTTAACTTTTGTAAACACATTGTGACTCTCCTGTGACCCTTGAAATTGGGTGGTATACAATATAGTCCTATCATTAGCATAATTAGCATAACTAATAGAAATTTTTAAAACAAGTCTAATAAAATATAATTATCGAATAAAAATCTAATTCAATATTATAATAAACTTTTATTATTATTTTATAATATATTGTAAAACGTTTGCATTTGAATAAACAAATATTTATTGTTATTTAAGATTCATTAAAATTTACTATATATGGATTTTTATTATTAATTAATGTATGCAAAAATAAAGAGGGGTCGTGATCTAAGTTACCATACAAGCTATTAAAGTTACTCTGCTTTTAGAACAACCGTAAAAGGTCTGGTTTCATATTCCCAGCATAAAAGTTATTTCTGATTTTTTAGATACTCAATTATTCTCATTTTAACTACACTCTACTACTCTTTAATATTGTGTTAATTACTTTAAACATTCAATTATAAGTAAGATCTAGATTCAAATTTTAACAGCTGGATAATACTATATTTTAAAAGTTAAAACATATTTTGAAAACTCGACCAGGTAAAAAATTGAGTCCTCATCAGTCTTTATTTACATAAATTAAATGTATACTTTATTGGGTTAAACATCATTTTCTATATTATTGATATACCAATCATTTGTACCCTTTTGTATAATAAATGCCTTCAATTCTTTCCTTGTTATTAATGAAATAGCGTGCACTAGCATTTTCTAAGGCTTTATTATGACCTAAGACTATGGCTGGTTGTGAACGAGATCTATGAATAAACAGTTTATCATCGATAATAACTATTTTAGGTATAAGATATTTATCATAAATTAAGTAAAATTTGGGAGCATTAGGAATTAATGTTATTTAAAAAGTTACTCCCCCTAATAAGGCTTTGTGCTGTTTAGCCATTTCAAGATGTAATTTGTCACGAAATTACTACTCACATTCCTCTGTTAATGTGGCGCCATTAGGCACTAATCACAACTTAAATATATATAAAATAAAAAACTAATAGCGTTCAAATTATTTCTAATTTTATTGGAGTAACACTTAGTAATGATTAATAATATAATTTAATAATTACTAATATTTTATTTTACAAAAGATTAAATTAAGATTAAAATTTGATTAGCTTTGTCATGAACTAAGCTGTAAGGGTAATAATTAATGTATGTAGGCAAAAAATCTTAATCTTTGATACATTAATTCTATCACTAAAATATATGCTAAAATAATAATTTTAGTTTTAATCAATTAATTAGGTACTAAATTATGTGTTTATAATAAAATTATACAGTTCTGAGAGTATCAGCAGACAGGGTTAGCTCCTTATTCTGTATTAAAGGTTAATTAGATATTAAGAAATAATTAATTTCAAACAAAGGTTTGACATTATGTAAAATGGATTTAAAAGATCTATCGACTGAGCGCCTTATCATTTTATTTCATTAAAATCGGATGATTATTTATATCAGAGTTTGGACACTTCCCGTAGGTCATGGTCAAATCTTACACTACAATATTTAGAATTTGTATCACAAATGGAATTCAAATTAGACATATTACAGTTTAATTTAAGATTAGAACCATTAAAATCGGATATCACAAACAGAAACTGAGAACTTTTAAATATCATCAATAATTGACTTTTTATTATAAAAACTCATTAAAAATCAAATAATTCTAAAATATCGCAGAATTATTGTATAAATAGCTGAAAATAAAGGTAAAAATAATAATAATAATTGAATAAAAGTCAATTATTGGTGATAATTAAAATTTGCTGTATCCGTTTGAGAGATCCGATTTTAATGGTTCTAGTTCAATTCAATTTTACATAGGATTTTTTTTGAATGCGCCTATATAAGCAGAGCATTATTATAATATATTATTTATTAATAATTTAAATTATTTAATTTAAAAAAATATATTAAATATAAAATTAACTATATCAACCTATTGCGTATTAATATTTGGGTCTATTTCATGGCAAACATGGAAAAATGGATTCATTTTAAGATTTGTTACATGAAAAACATGAAACATGAAAGAGATTTTAAACCCAACATCAAACATAAATTAATTTAGGCATTTTTCGGGGTCTAGTGTATATTATTTGAAAGCAAATGATAAAACTGTAACTTTTATTTACATTAATTGTTGGGGTTTTATATGTAATAAATTTTTAATAATACTGGGCAAGTAAAAGAAAAGAATTTCTTAAATTTTAATTTTAAATAATAAACCAAATAATTTATATTTATTATCACTACATTCTTACATTCTTTATAGTGAACTTATCGATTTACCAAAAGAGGAACAATAATAAAGTTCTGTATATGTGTTTTATATTACATCAAAACCCAAAACGTTTATTTTAAATCTTATTCACTCTTTCCGGGATTACTATAAATAGTTTTACGTGTATTGATAATCAATTTTAAAAATATAATCAGCAGGAGAGATTTATATGGTTAAAATGCTATACAAAAAGTAAATTTAGGGGAGTTCAAACAGATTTGACAGTGTTTGACTTTAAATATATTTATCATAAATATAAACGTAACTTTTTTGTTTTTTTAACTCTTATCTTACACTGATGTAGTGCTGTAAAATAATTTACGTTTTGTAATAAGTTCAACACTAATACAATATTCCATTAACGTTGAACTACCATTTGGCTAAATAAGTACAGGTTAACACAGGTTATGATGACACTTTAGTCTTAGAATAGCTTTCACAGTTAAGATAAGAAAAGCACTGTGAAAGCTATGTACACTGCATTCTTAATGATTATTACTGTAGTTTGTCGATGCATCAAAAAGTGTTCATTAAAAACGGGATAATAATAAAATTCACTATAAACAAGGGATCTGCGTGTGATTTTTCTACTTTTGTACTTTTTTATACAATACATATTGGCTAATGTGTATTGTAATAGTACAACATATTCGGGCACTTTTTGTTATAGAGCGGGACCCAAACATTTGATTCGTTTAAATATGTATTTACAATCACATGTTGTGAATGCATTCAATATTAGTAATATAAATGTAGGTATTTTCATAATTAAATAATTATTAAATTAAATTTTAATTAATAATAACAACAATCACTCAATGGTTAAACTTTTTAAGCATATGACTGCGTAACTCTAAATATTACTATTGTTTTAATGAATTTATTAAATACTTAATCTGATTCAAAAAAAGAAATTTATTATTGTATTTTGCTTTCATTTCTACAACACTTAAAGAGATTACCAAAACTCGAATTGATTTCTAAACTCAGGTAAGTGTGAATATAGTCCGAGTGTTTTAAATAAATTATGAAAATTAAACGACAATTAAGTCAATTGAATATATTATAATATATAATAACATAATATATATTATATTGAATAATAGACAACATTTGATACATTTTTTAGACAAAAATATGTTTAAATAAATTGAAACTAATTGATAATCGATACCGTTGTAACGTTTAGATTGTAATGAATTTGAATTAAATTGAAAACTATATTAAAATAATAGTTTTGTGTAAAAATTATATTACGAGTAGTTTAGAGGAAGTAATGCAGTGGTAATTGAAAATAAATAAATTTTCCTAATATTAAACAAAACTATTAATCTCAACGCTCTTAAAGACAAATAACAGATCCGATAATGGAAAAAGTTGAATTAGTTTGGAATGGAATTTCGTCTATACTTTACAGCACTAGTCATATTAGATTAACAAACTCTGTTAATATAAAATTGGTACAACTATCAGTCGTGAACTATGATGGTTTCGCAATGCATTTTAAAGGTTTCGAAAAGATTTAACTGTTTTCAAGTAATTCAATTTTTTGACTGCCCTTATAAAACAATATTTAATAGACATATGTTTTCGGATATTTCTTTGGAAAACTACAAAACATAATTTGGTTTACATTAATTATCATTACATTATATTAAATAGTGATAAATATTCATTAAACTTGATCAATGTAATTTAGTTGAGTTTAATAGTAACTTCACACTAGTATGTTCAATTTTACTGCAACAATCATACATTTATGCTTACAGCAATTATTTAATTGTATTTACTCTTTTACTTAAAATTAGACTTGATAAAATTTCTAATCAGTTATAATTAACATCTTTTTGGAACACATTTTTCTAATGTAATCTCATAAAATAAAAAACTTAATGAGATAATAATTAATAATATTTACATAAATTTATTTAACATTTTCATTGATTACATTTATACAGAATAAATTCAAATAAAAATGTAATGAATAACAAAACTTAAACAAAAAATTATAACAGTTCTGTACAGATAATAATTCAATATAAATTATGGTTTATTTTAGAACTTTGGAATCGCCACTAGACTAGTTTCTAAAATACTAGAAATTTTTATTCCCATTCCCGCCCGTAGATAAAATTGTATGTCCCGTTCCCTTCTCGTAACAAACACTGACGGGATTCCCGTTCCCTTCCCGTATTAAGCAAAACTTGTCCCATTCCCTTCCCGTTCCCGTACGGGAGCGGGAAGGGAACGGGAATCCCGTATTTTAAGGTGTCCCATTTTAGAGACTAGCTCTCAATATATACAGCTATCGAGTCGAAAAAGAGCTCATTGAGCAACTCGTGCAGTCATACTTTCTTAGCTTTCATTAAAGCTTACAAACGATGTGCATTAGAAAATGTTTTATTCAAATAAATAGTACTGGTAATAATTTGTTGTAAACTGACTTTTATGTGAATTTCTCTTTACTTAACAGATCAGTACAGGTATAATTTTAGGACTAAAATAAAAACAAAAACAATTGCGGAAATTTAACAAAAAATTTTGACTGTTTTGATATACAGTAATAATATTTTTATGTAATTCAAACTTTCAAAACCAAAGAAGGTTTAGTTATATAAACTTTATTTACATTAACTTTACCATTAATGAGTGCTCTAAAATTTTTTAATTTTGAACGAGATTTTCATCATCCCCATTTATATAACGGGATTCCCGTTCCCTTCTGTGGTCCAGACGGGATTCCCGTTCCCTTCCCGTATTAAACAAAACTTGTCCCGTTCCCGTACGGGAGCGGGACGGGAACAGGAATCCAGTATTTTAGGGAATCTCGTTTTAGAGACTAGTCTAGACTAAAATAAGTCTCGACAATTTTGTTAAAAATGGGAAAGGCTAAATTCCCTCCAGCAAAATTACTCAATTTTTAAAATATTCAAAATGAAGTTTTCATTTTGAAGAAATAGCGATAGAATATTCTTATGTAATATATAGTAACTCTTAAGGTATTCAATTCAAATTAAAATGCAATTTTAGGCTAAATGACTATAAGTCAATTGCAATATTGATTTTATAAATTTCACACTTAGTTTTGTTTTCTATTCTCAAAAGACAAAAAAGTTATTTTTCAACTAATTGTATAATAAAATTAATAAAACATAATAAAAATGCAATTTTAAACATAAATTACATATTACATAGAAATGAAGAATTTTTCAAATACTCCCTCTGTGCTTAAGAGTGAAAATACACTGACATTTTCAAATGTGACAATCCCTGATTAGAACTTGAATTAAAGATTTCATACGTAATCTACAGTCACACAGACTTTGTTATTGGAATATTTTTGCTATTTATTGAGAGTTTTGTGTAAATAGAGCTAAAGTGGACAAATATAAAGTTAAATCTAACAATTCGTAAATCTTATTTCGCCTGAGTTTTAGCATTTTATAACCAAAGATACTAAGAATACATCTTTGTATTATTGCTATATTTTGGTAGTAACACAAGAATATACTTTTAAAACAATCGATAAAATTTAAAACTCTTTCATTGGTTAGCATTTCCTAAATGTTTAACATATTTGAAAATTTTGTTTGAAAAATACTCGGCTTTAATACAAACTTAATGTAAATAAAAATCCAATTAAGCGTAAATGAAAGCATCAAAAATTCTTTCATAAAACTCAGGTATATTTGAATGAAGTTTTTTTCGCTGGTCTCAGCGTTTATATCAAGAATCAAAATCAATAATAGCTTTTGCTTCAAAAAATGGTTTGTTATTCCTATGGGAATTGAAAATCATTTTGGGATTGCAGAGATTGCAGGAACTGATCATTTATTTTACTGATAGTTTATATGAACAACTGGTAGAGTTATATATCATATTTAGTTGGTCTTTGGTTTTCTGGATGCTCTCCAAAAGTGAAGTTCAATTAGTGATTTCTAACATCAAATTGAAACTAATGAATGTCTAAATTTATAAAAGTTTATTTCAAAACCATTGTGGAAACTGTGGAAACTGTGGTAACTTTACTTTTTCCTCACTTTATCATCGATTTATTTCCACCAATTTTATTAATATGAGTCTAAAATCAAGTTACAGTATACTCTCGATATAGTTAATAGCTTGCAGTTTATTATAAAATTGTGTATTTTAAAGCATTTCATTACTTCGACTTTCCTTACAGTTTACTTTTCATTAATTTTATCGATAATTTTTTTAATGTTAAATTTATCGTTAAAAGATTGGTTCACAAAAATAATACAATATTAAATGCTTATTCAATTGAGTTGTGAATTAGAGATGGTCATAGGGTACAGGAGGAATAGGCTAAAATACCTCATCTGTGAATTTGCAATACGCTTTTTGCAAGGAAATAATTTGATAAATGGAGAAAAGAGGCAAAATTAGAAAATTGTTTCACAAAAATACAATAAAACTATTTAGCAAAATATTGCCTATCATTTTCAAGTCTGACCTCAGGATATGAATAAAATAAAATTTATAAGTAATAACAAATATATTCGGGGCAAATATCTAATATCTTTTATATATCTATCACTAATATATCGTTTAAAAAACGTTTAACGTTTCATTCCACCCCCTTAGGGAGGCCACCTGCCGAGCTCCTATACCACGCGTATTAACTTATAGAAAAAGTGTTTTATACTAAACTAGGTTTTATCCCAGTCCGGTGTAGGTGGGGAGCTATTAGTCAAAGCTGGTGTTATAGCGGATGACAGGTCCCCTTCAGACCATATGTCCTCCTATAGTCTAGAAACAAGAATGACAATTAATATATCTCCGCTTCTCAAATCATACTCTGCTGCAGACTTTGCTATAGACTCCCGTTAACATGGACCCCTATGGCAATAACATGGGCTTCTATGGCTGAGGGGGTGGAAACGAATCTATAATCTCGTTTCTTACAGAAGCGGAGATAAAAACAAAGAAAAAAAGAGACGAAGATCAGGAGTCATAGTCCCCAAATCTCTGGTGTAACAGCCAGGCACGCTAACCATTACATCCTTCTCCCGGCAATATTAATTTAAAGATAAAATATTGTATGACTCAGCAATGGTGTTACAGAATAATTTGACATTTGACGACGTAGTTTATGATATTTAGATCAATGTATTGATGACACATGTATCATAGTTGTACAAATAGCCAAGTCATTTTTGTCTATACAGTATAGCAAAATTTATGAGTAGTGTTGAAAATAGACAAAGAGTTTAATAAATAGGTAAAGTAC
>JAQGCF010000484.1:0-10113 GCA_034699405.1 Hermanniella punctulata | reverse complement strand
AAATGATGGGTTTTAACGATTACATTCAAGGCTTTTGCCTTTAAAATTGCAATAAAAAACAATACAATGCAATAAAAATAAAGGCAATCATTTGATTTGACTTTACAATTAAGGCAATTGTTGTGCATATCTTATATTATCATAAGCATTAAGATAGCGTCAAATTTTCTTTTATAGATTCTGTTAACCGTCAATAATATGCTTTTATCTCAATAAAAAATAGCGTTTGCATTGCTTTTCTCAAAAGTATATTACAATTTGAAATTCAAAAATTACTCAAAACAATGATAATAATGGAATTGAATGGAAACAAAAATGAACTTACAATTTGCAATAATTGCCAAATGTTGTTCTCACTAAAGTTGAACACAATTTTACACTTACTTTAAAGCGTTATTTGAAATTTCTGTTTAATGAAACTCAATAGTTATTCC
Organism: Hermanniella punctulata; assembly: GCA_034699405.1. Classification (NCBI taxonomy): domain Eukaryota; kingdom Metazoa; phylum Arthropoda; class Arachnida; order Sarcoptiformes; family Hermanniellidae; genus Hermanniella; species Hermanniella punctulata. The sequence goes on along the minus strand of JAQGCF010000484.1, from coordinate 9,679 downwards.
TTCATTAAAGGTTATCAAACTTTTTCCACTGAGCATTTGATTGTCTGTTAGACACAACTCTTTCATTTCAAGTAAAGTTTTCGTAAAGTTTCCAAAATAATTTTTCAGTATCCTTAATAACTACTCAATAAAAACACTTATTAAACTGTATTGCAGTTAATATACTGTAAATTTAAAGTAAACAAAACTTAATTTGTAATACAAACAATTTTATTAATATTGTGATTGTCTTCTGGTTTTGAGATTAAAATAAATTTTAACATAAAATAGTTTATGTCATTCAGTTTTTGATCAGATCATATAAGAAGAGAACAGTGTTGTGGTCTTAGAAGTTCTCACAATACAAGTTGTGGAACAGTTGTACTCACACACAATGTGTGCTTACGAGTGCAGCCCTTATGTGTCGACAATACGTGAAGAACCAATGAGTAAAATTCTTATACTGGATCTGTGATTATTGTGTTTATGCTGAGCGCAGCCTCAACACAAATACAACTATTTTTTGCTTTATAGTCTCCTCCCATACAAATAGTATGACTTTGTATGCGGTGCGATCTGTATTATACAACAATGCGTAACAACAAATTATTTATCTCTTTCTATCTCTCTATAAGTGCATTAAAAGCATATACTCCTAAATTTTTTTGCTTCTTAATCATTGTTGGCTTTTTGTGGGCATGTCTTTGATAACAACTAAACTTCCCCAAACCCATTATCGTAACAGCACTTCTGCGCTAACAAATACTAAAGACGTATTGTTGTAGAACTATATTGTATTTGGTATTGTCATCAAAGAATAGTTCTATACGTTATATAGTTGTAAATAATGAATATAATAATAATAGGTTTTAATGTTCTAAACAATCTAAACACTAAAAGCTTTGGTAAAAATTTAAATACATTTCATTGAAAAAGTACTGTCAATGAACAGCGAATGGTTTGAAAAATTTTACATTTTAGGTAATTGAGGAAAACTTTTAAAATTCAAAAAAATATATATAATGGAAGACTTTAATTTCCTAAAGGATGCCGTTTCCCTACATTTTACAATATAGTTAGTATAGTGAGTGGTCCAGGGCTAGATTTGTACTATTTTGAGCTCCCTGGAGGTTCGAAATTATTTATATTTTCCCTAAAAATCAAAGGAATATTTGCATTTTTATTTCAATTATATATTCATAAATTATTATTTTTGCTCTCTATATTGACCTGGTTAATATTGAGGGAAGAGCTTTTTAATTACGCCCTATTGACTAGAGTAAAGGAAAGAGAGAAACACAAGAAAAAGAGAAAATAGGAAAAGATATCTAAATTATTTCTAAGTTATAAATATAATGTAAAGGTTAGCGTGAGATTTTCGATAATATTTTTGACAAAATGTCTTACTTGCACTCCCTCTCAATTTGAAAAGGAAGGTCTCTATCTCTGAAGCTAAATATGCGAGAACACAATTATTATAATTACAAATATTTATAAAATAAATATTCAAAATTTTTAAACATTTAGAAATTCGTCAAATACTAAATTTGAAACAATAGGAAAGGATTTAAAACATTTGATAAATTCTTTAAAATTTACAATTTGTAAATTTGGCGCAAAACACATTCTATTGGTAATTATGCGAATCCCTAACAAAATATAAGACAATTACTTCAACTGTTGCAAAACAAAAAATCATGAATTAATTCAATCTTTTGTTAGACTTTTGTTGAAATCATAGAAAATAAGTGACGCATTCTTGACGTTATGTATCATTAAATGCATCGCTTCTCTCTCTCTCTCTCTCTCTCTCTCTCTCTCTTCTCTCCTCTCCTCTCTCTCCTCTCTCCCTCTCGGTGTCATTCATTCATCACTAATTCTATGATAGAATTATATTTACATTTAAATTTATATAATTCCGAATAGTTTTCGCTGTTTTGCTACCAAACGAGAAAATTCAGAAATAAAAATATTTCAAATTTCATGTTTATTATAGTATTTAAAACATAAGTTCAAGTCTTCGACAAACATCTAGACATCGCATATCATAATTATAAAGATTCTCTTATGTTATCTTTTTTACTTCGATCGCTTCCTTTTTGCATTAGTATTAGATTTTAGTATATGTTTTAAAGATAGAGAAAAATAGTTTTGTATATTTGTAATGTTTTTATTATCACTACTCTATAATGGATTTTAACAAAAAGACTAAATAAATAGAAAATTTTGTCTCTCTCTCTCCTCTCTCTCTCTCTCTCTCTCTCTCTCTCTCTCTCTCTCCTCTTTTCTCTCTTCTAAGTCAAGAAACCATTTTTATAAATGGATAAGTTTTTTTGAAAAAGTGCATAACAGCTGCAAAGACAACACTAACTCACAAGAAATGAATTTTCCTCTTGAAAAGCATAAGCGTTTGTGTCACTTAAAGCTAGAATTTTGCTCATTCTCTTAGAGTTCTTTAACTATTTATTTTTTATTTTCTTTTTAAAAAAGATTCTCTCTTTTCCCTAAACAATATAACTCATGAGTCTCTCAGTACCGATATATTTCTAGTACATTCTTATTGTCAATTCTGTCTCTCTCTTTCTCTCCCCGCTCTCCCTCTCTCTACCCTCACCAGAATTAGTTGAAAATGTTTTGAATTAGTATTGAAATTAAATAATTTTGACCAACACTTTGCACTTTATAATATTTAAGCTAATCTTCTTCTGTTATAGATTTATGGCAAAGCGCCAAATGATAATAAAGTAACACAACTGCGTTTGTAATATAAATTGAATAGAGAGAAATTGCCACTCCATCATTTTATTACATTCTTTGCCTTCTTATCCAAAGTTAACCATTTGATAAGTCAGTTGTTTTTGATTAATATTTTGTTTTCAATTAAAATAATAAAATCATGTTTTTATCAAAATCTTATGACTAATTAGAATAAATATAATATTATTGATATATAATTCAAAATCAAATTTTTTAAAGAAATTAATTTTACTCTAAATTAATATAAATTTATTAAAATATTTACATATATTTATTCAGCAAATTAATGGCTAAAATATAAATAATTAAAATATTATACAATAATAGAGATAAGAATTCTATTGCAGAGATTTTTCTTCAACATTTAAACTCAAGCAATAGGAGTAGTTAAACCAGTATTTAACTTTGGTTAACAAACTTCATTATAATTAAAAAATAAACTTTAAAATATCTACCATTAATTGAAATAAAGTTCAAATAAGGTTTATTTAGAAAGACTGAAATTTATTTATTAATAGCCACTCATTAGACGTCAAAAATGAATACATCAAACCGTTTCAAAATCTGTCACAATCTATAAGATTCTTGTGTTAAGAATTAAACTTTAAAAAATTGTTTGTTAGTTAAACGTATATAAAAGTTTTCCCTTAAAAAGCGCAGAAGAAAAAAGTGCAAAATGTTCAGAAAGACATTATCGCGATGACCATGAATTGCAAACTATAAAGAGATCTATTCTTTATTTTTTACTTTCAATTTATAATATGAAGAAGTGAAGTGATTTATTATTACTTAAAAGCATTACGTCTTCTTTGTGGGGTTGAGATTAGACAAATCCTAATTAAGAAATTCTATCAAATTCTTACACATATTTTAACTCAAAAATAAGGAATTTTAAAGTTTTAACTCATGAATTAAATAAATAATTGTATTCTAATATTAATGTTTTAGACTATGATTTCCACTATTTTTTGAATGTTTTTGCGTTAAAATAATTATTTACTCCAAATAAATCATTTTTTGTTGCAGAACTAATTTTGTGTCTTTCAAGTCAGTGATGTTTGATTTGATAATTTTAGACTTAACGCACATTTCTTTTATCAATCAAAACATAAATATTATGCGATTAAAGTTTTTTTTACTAATAAGTATTTACTTTAAATGCTATTTAAGGTTGAATATATTGTATTAAAAAAATTTCAAATTCTTATAAAGCATTGAAACATAGCTTATATATAGAATGCAAAGTTAATATAATTTTAATGATTTAAATGAATTTTTCAATTTGAATCAAAACTTTTTTAAATGTAATTACAGTTCATTACATGATATAAATTTAAAATATTATTAAAATCTTATCGCTTAAACATTATTTTGGGTTTTCCTACATATCGATCGAATAATTAATGAATTTGTTCTGAAATAAAGATCAGCTCTTTTTTAATAATTAATTTTAATCGAAGATATCAGGTATTAAAGAGTCAAAGTTGGAGCTAATCAAAGTTTGAGTCAAAGATTGCTTAATAGACAAAATAAGTGATAATTTGTTAACATATGAAGTAAAACGCCTTTAATATATATAATAAAAAGTTTTGAAAAGTAAATCATCAAAAAGGATAAAAAGCATCGCATTTGGTGCAAATTTTGTCGCTTTTCTGTAATACAGTTGACACAGAATTGTGACAACAAATTCATGCCACGCGTATCGACAGTTGATCTATTTTTTAATTTTTGTCAGATATCACTCTTAGCTCAAGTAATGATGCGATTAATAGTAAAAATGTTTCGCTTTATGTTAAAATTAAATGCTTTAAAAAGAAAAATCAAATATGAAATTCTCGCCAAAACAACTATTTTTATAAACATTTTCCACACTTTTTATTATCTTTTTAAACTAAAAGGAAACACAACTTTTAATTTATTTAATTTAAACAATAATTAAATTAAACCTTTAAAATCCTAAATCTAATTAAAAAAATAAATAAAAATAATTAGTCATAAATTTTGACTGAATTTATTAACAATAAACTAAAAAATGTATTTTCCAAATGAGAATATTTTTTCATTACATTCTAAAAATACCAAAAAACAAGATTTTAGTTAAAATTTATTATTTTTAATTTGGGATTCACAAAGAATTACTTACAAATAAAATAAATTGAAGCTAATGGCAATTGTGTGTCTCGACAGTGAGCCATACAATTTATTTGATATCCTATTACTGTGACTACATTTGCTGATATAAGTTAAACCGTAGAGAAAAGAAGTTTTTTCAAGAGAATAAGAGAGAAGACGACCTTTTTTTAAACTCACTCTAAGTTAAGAATGAATTTAAATTTTAGATAGCATTTAACGACAACAACAGGTAAGTGGCAATAAAATGATAATTTACAGTAATATTTAGCCTCAACTCTCTGTTGAAAATTTAGTGGAGTTATAAAATATGATGTAAAATAAAATTGCAATTTATTTATTATAATTTTACTATTACTTTAGTGTTTGACTCCCCACTAAGATTTAATACATTTGCTATCCTCAAAATTATTGATATTATTTACCATTTGAGTCAATGAGTCGTTGCAATCATTTTTATTATAATATATGTCTCATATATAATACTCGCTTTCAGTACTTGAATAACAAATACTCTTATATTTTATATTATTCTCTCTCTCTCCCTCTCTCTCTCTCTCCCTGTCTCTCTCTCCCTCTCTCCCTGTCTCTCTCTCCCTCTCTCCCTGTCTCTCCCCTCATCTATTATTCCAAAATCTTTTCTCTCCTCTTTTTCAGCTTTATTTTATGACTCAATCATAATAACAATAATGTAAGAATAGCTATAGTGTATCATCAGTTAGTTTATTGTCGACAAATAACAAAATTATAATAGAGTTGCATAAAATAAAAGTAAAAATACTGTACATTCAAATACCAATGGAAGAGAAATTGAATAAAAATTTATGTGAGAAGAAACTAAACACTCAAACATTATATACGTTTATTGTATGTTGAAAATTAGAAAATAATATTTATTACTCAATGAATATGTTAAGTGCAATACTAACTATCCTAACAATCCTTGTTCAATTAATTTACACAATATACCAGCTATGATGAGCCCCAAAGTAACAGAATGAGTATGATATTTGTCCCATTAAACTATAAGTATGGGATTTAAAATATTAAAAGTTTTAGCAATTTTAGAGTCATATTAAATAAATAGTAATGAAAATAAACAAAATTCGCTTTTAGTAGTATTCAGCGAATAGAGAGATAATGTGATAACGAGATGCATAAAATCTGATTATAAACTTTTTGAGTATTTGTTTTTGCCTACTTTGCCTACTTCTACTAAAGAGATGTGTAATTGTGATGCGGTTGTGATGCGGCCACTATATATAACTGCACATAAGTAGTATATGTTTTTGCACTGTTATTATGCGGATATGCTTTTACTACTTTTTTCATGTTATGCAAATGATTTCCCAGTGCGTGATGTAATGCCATACCATAACAACATCTTTTCCATTCTTTCTATTTATAAACTTTACTATATTTTTTATGCACTCAATATTACTCTCTGTTTTCCAGTGATGTATAAACCGCTCGTATTTATATGTAAATTATGTTTTCAATGAGTTTTTGTTGTAATATTTTGATGAGTTTGTCAATTGGCAACAAAAAAGAGGAACAAATACTTTACTTATATAATGTATATATTGTTGCGCATAAAATACTAATATATTATCTTATTTTTGTATTCCTATATTTATTTTTCTTATTATTAATTGTCTGTATATATGCATAACGGATGTGAAATTTCAAATAACTTTCCATAACATCAAAAAGGCTCTCATCTCTATTTTTCTCTCTAAAGTGGAAAATATTTTACTTTCTATGAGTAAAATATAACAAAATATCATTTTGATGACCTCTTGAGGCCTAATCTCATGCATAAAATTATAGAAAATTTACGCCAATTTATCAGATCTTTGTGGCAAAAGTTTCATTACCAGTGATTTAGGAAACTTTTTTTTGTTAAGTTAACAAAAATAATGTCGAAAACTTTTAACAATAAATCGTAATCTTATCTCTACAGAGAATGCACTTAAAGATTTTTTCCATTTTAATGAAACTACAAATATTTGCAAAACTTTAAACAGTAATAAAGTGTTTTATGAGAAAAAAATATTTTAAATAATAATAATAATATTATCTATAATAAGATATTTCACATTTTGAGGTTAGTTCTCTGTATGTCGTCACATCTCTTTCATTTTATCCCTCTTTTTCTAACTCATTATCATTATTATTATCGAAAAACTCAAATGACAAGCCCTTCTTTAAACTCTTATCTATCATTTGAATTTCTATCACATAATACACTCACACAATATTTTAACTAATATTTTACACAAAAGAAACAAAACCACAATATTATAAATTGTTCGCTCTATTACTCCATTAGGAAAAGAAAATTGTGTGAGAATTTACATTTTCTGAGAAAAAAAAACGTTTGGGTGTTTTGTGGGTTTTTTAAATTAAATTAAAATTTATAAATTTGCAATTTTTTATTTTATTTAAAAAAGATTTCGTTGGCGTTAAATAATAACAAATTTAATAAAAAAAAAATTGAAAATATAATAATTTTATAGTTAATTAAATTATAGAAATTGATACACACTGTGCAATATACACTGTATCATTTTAAAATCTATAAATTATTGTTTCCGTTTGCAACACTTATAATTCGTTATAATTAGACAGTTTAAAAAGGAGTTAAGTTAATAAGTAATTAACTTGTAATGTATACAACATTTCTCATATAACTTTCTACGTAAATAATACATACAAACGATAACATAGAGTTTATGATATTTTTGTCTCTAGACATCAAAAAGTTTATCTAAAACATAAATATTACTCAAAATTACTTATAATAAATTTTTATAAAGTATAGTCTTTATTATAGATTTATCATTAAGTAGAGAAAATTTAAGCGCATTTAATGCACATTACTTACAATGAAATCGTATGAATATACTGTGTTAGGTTGAGTTTTGTGTTTTGTTCATATATACATTTTAAGTAGTAATAAAAAACTAGATTAATGTTAAAGGAATATGTATGTGGTGGTTTAAAAATTGAATAGCGATTGTCAAGTGAATTCCTTAGTATCCATAATATTGATATATGTTACAAAGAATATATGGCCAGAGGGTAGGGTATAGACCAAAATATCCCCTGATTTTGTCTAAGATTCTCCCTAAAAATATTTGCAAAAAGGCTATTCCCTCACAACCAGAAGTTATTGAAACTTAAAATAAAATTTATCGTTTTGGAAAAGTGCTGTAGAATAACATATACGCACAGTGACATCTTATATAACATAATGCTTATGGTATTCTTATTCACACTGCAGGCGTACAATATTCATATATAATTGTATAAAATCTACTCTGAATTTTTAGTTGTCTATATCCAAAAATCCAGGTAAGTCATATGTGCAACTAATTTCATAATAGAAACTACTGTAATAGTGTAACATACTGTATAAAATATTGTCTTTTGTATTTTATCTTTTTAATATTTCTCATTTATATACACTCTGTGCTGGAGAGTGAAAATAACTGACTAATATTTTAGATTCTGATCATCTCTAATATGTTTTTAGATAGTTTAACAATAAAAATCATAAACATTTGAAATAAAATATACTCAAAAATATTTTGTGCTCAAATATTTCACATTTTCTAAATTCAATTTTTAATTAATTAAAAACGTTTATTAATTTTATTTTATAAATAATGTAAATGTAAAATCTCTCGAATTTATTAATATTCAAAATTTATTTCATTTATACAATTAACAGATTATTCTAAATCATATTTGAAAAATTAATAATCTATTCAATACTACTCTACTTCAAAAGAGAATTGATTAGTAGATTATGAACTAAATTCAGAGCTTTAATGTAATCCTGCACTAAGTAGACCATTGAGACTCACTATTTAAATGGTCATAATATGAAACGCATTTACGCATTAAGATTTAGTCTCTTTTAAAATCCCTCCATTTACTTTTAAATTTTTATTATTGATTTAAAATGTATATATGAATTAATAAAATCAACAACACAACAAAATTTAACCTATTCTATTGGTAAGATTCCATTGTTATGTTTGCTTAATTACATACTTTCGTTTGTTAATAATTGTTATATAAATTATCGTATGAATCACTGTCTAATTAAATACATTTTAGGAATAAACTGAGCAAAAATAAATCAAAGCATTAGCTGAACAACTAATACAAAATTTGATAAAACTGTTATATATTTTAATAAATGCAATTTTATAATAGCTCTTAAAAACATAATATATTTCAATAATTCTAGGGATGGATTTAGAAATATAAATCAAATTTTTTTCTAATTCTCTTTTTAATCATAAAATGAAAACCATTTCAATTGAAAAAGAGAGAGAAATTTTTCTCTCAAAAATTCCATTCTCTTAAATTCCAAAATTCTTATTATTCAACCAGCATGAGGTCAATAGATAGCACATAGGTAAGGGAGAGAAAGGGAGAGGAAGAGAGAAGGAGAGAGAGAGAGAGGGACGGAGAGAGACTTTTATAGTGAATTAAGCTTAGAATAAAGAATTGATAAACTATATTATTCAAAAGAAAAAACAAAATGCATAACTTATTCTCTCATTCTTCCTATTTTATTGGGCGTCTCATTTGTGATACCAAAAGAGAAAAGTCCTTTTAAAAAATAAACTGCATTCTTATTTTGCGTGACAGACAACAGAAGAGGTCATAATTTAAATTGCAATTTATTTTACAATTGCATTACTGATAAAAACCTGAAAATAAGTCGACTCTCACCCATTCTCTCTCTCTCTCTCTCTCTCTCTCTCTCTCTCTCTCTCTCTCTCTCTCTCTCTAT
>JAQGCF010000483.1:0-10115 GCA_034699405.1 Hermanniella punctulata | reverse complement strand
ATGGTGATTTGCAGGCGTCTGTACAATCATTGTATTAGGAATCCCCCCATGTATAAAACTATTGGTATTAAAATAATTGGAATGTTTGTGTATCAATTTTATTAATAATTTTTTTAATGATAAGCACAACAAATAAAATGTAACTTAATATGACTTTCATCAAAAATTATCTTTCAGTTCCAATTTACCAATGAGTTTAATATAAATGATTTGAATGTTTCTTCCATATGTCTAAAACCAACTTCTGTAGTACTTGGGGGGAGGGATATCGGATACAGCTATTGTACAATATATACTCTAGCTACATATTAGAGATTGACATTGGGTCCTGTTCCTGTAGGAATTCCTGTCCTGTTCTGCACAGGATTGGGACAGGACAGGATTAATTTTAAAATGGCAGGACAGGACAGGAATTCCTGTCAAGCACTTTGTCAATCTCTACTACTTTAGTATGTAACATATCACAGTATACATGTATAGCACATGTTTAAAGTTTTATTTTTATTTTCGATGTGCTTCGAAATTCATTAATTAGTCCAACTTCTTGGCTTCTATGAGTTGAAACTTAAACTTAAACTATTGAAACTTAAATAATAATTTTCAATATTATGCAATATATGCAAAATCTCAATCAATTTTTACATAAAATAAAGAATTAATAATAATATTACATCACTTTAATGAATTTCACAATATTAATAACAATTTTCACAATAAATTGTGATTATTCGTATTTCTGTTTTTACATTAAAATTTCACTAAAAGAGATTCATTAAAATATGGTTTTTCTATAAGAAGATGCGCTAAAATAAAACTAAACTAACTTTATTTTATTAACAATATCGATATCTAATCATAGCGCAGTTTACAGAATTTATAGAATAATTTTTTATATAACTTAAATTTTTTTGCCTTTTTCGGTTTTCTGTTAATTCCATTATTGTTTCAGCAAAAGGCTCGTCACTTCTTCTACTTGGGGTAAGACGATTTGTATTTTTACACTCCCGACTTAGGGTTGAAGAGTAGGAGAGTTCAGTTTAATTAAAGAATAGACTAAAATTACTTTTTAAATTTGTAGAAATTAAAATTGATTGATATTTTTAAAACTACTAATTACCACGAAATAAAGCAAACCTACTTATAAATATAAAATCCAATTACTCTATAAAAGTTAGTCAGTTTCAACGACTAAAGATAGTAGTTTCCAAACTTGTATTTAATTTGTAATACTTTCCACTAAAATCATAAAAATTTTTGTTTTTACTTTTTATTAAACTGTTGTAAGAATACCTTTGAATATAAATAAAATAATTGCTATTTTGATATGAATACATGAAATATGATTTATATTTTATTAAATAAAAATAGATTAAAATTTATAACACTTTAGTCTAACTAAATAAAAATTTTAAAAAATTGATTTTTGTGCCAAAATACAGTATAAATTTAAAATTAATATTAAAAATTACAATTTTTAAAGATATATTCAGAGCAAAAAGCATTTTCTAAATAAGCAATATAAAAGTTGGTTTACTTTAAGCGGACTATTTTATACTGTATTAAAATCTCATATTTGTGTTTAAGGACTTATTCATTATAAATAGAGTTATCAAACCTAACAAAATATAAATACTTATTAATGAACATATATTTTATGTTTGTTTAATATAAAACTTCAAAATTTTAACTTTATATGAATTATTAAAACGTTAATATAAAATATATAAAATTGAAAATAAGTTGACGTAATTTACTATAAAAAAAATTGTTGCGTAAAAATCATTAAAATTATTGGTTACGTGAAATGAAATTTTATATGGATTGCAAATATAGTGCACTAAGTTTTGAGTTCAGGTTTACTTTAGTTAATAAAAGTTTCAGTACTTATTGAGTACATGTAGTCACCTGTAAAAACCTGTTGCACACAATTACCATTCGAGGCAAAACATTTAGATGTCAGTCAACACTATATATAGTTTGAGTTTTTTAATGCATGACTTTTTAAATGTAAAGAACTTTATATTTTATAACACAAGTACTTAAATAATTTTTCCTCCAATAAATAGGTTTGTTTTTCAATGAATTTTAGTCTAGTTTTTGATATTATTTTGTTCTGTTATCTCAATAAGTTTTGATAATCACCAAAAAATAGGTCAAAGGTTATAAGGCATTGAATAAAGTTGTAGCCGTAGTGAGCATTAGGTTGAATTCATTCGCCCTTTTTTAGAGTTATTTATCGAAAGTTCAGTGATTTGTTTGATATCTTTTTTACTCCCGAGTCCAAACTTAACAAATCGTTTGTTTTCGTTCCTTTCCAACTGTTCCTCAACACTCTGAAGAAGATTTTTCTGTTGATTCAGTTCTTCTTGATTGCCGCACATCTTTGCCTCATCAATATATTTGCACAGTTTTTCCTGTGCTTTCTTTAACATACTCACAGATATAGACATTTTTTCTTCCAAATGATTCTAAAATAATTTCAAAACAATTCGTTAGAGATTTCAATACATTTATACAGAAATGTCATTTTGCGTAATATTATTAAAAATCATTCAATTGAAACAAAATTACATTAATTGGTTTAAAATTGATAATAAGCACTGAGTGAAACATAATGGTATAAACTGGTAGTGGAAAAAGTTAAGAATTGTGATATAAACCAGTATATACGGGTATAAATTGGTATTTACTGGTGTTAATATCAACTGGGATAAATTGACATAAACTGGTATCAACTGGTATATACTGGCATATACCAGTGAAGTGGAACTGGTTCAAAGAGTTCTACAGTATATTCTCTACCAATGAATTAAACTTTACTTTGTATTCATGCGATTATTGTTTTCAATATATCACAAAAATGGTATGAAATTAGAATAAAATCTAAATATCTTAAGAATCTCACCTGTGCTTTCTTAATATCAATCTTAATGAGTAAAGTAGATAATTCTAGTTCTTCATTGTATGCATTCTTGAGTTGAACACTTCGATAGCCTATTGATTCAATGTTATAATAATTGGTTATAATTTGAGTATTTATTAGAACCAGAAATCAAACCCTTTCTCAAACATGTGATAGGATAGGTTGCGTGACCCACAAAACTTGAGTCATCAAAGGTATCTAAATGAGACACCAGAAAGCGAATGTATGCCAATTCAGGACATGTTATGTTGTAGACAAAGGTCTCACTCGACCAAATCGGGTTCAATCCATTGTCATCTAATTTAAACATTGTATTAATCATTGTTTTAATACTTAAACTCAAGTTAACTCTTACTAACTACTCGTGTAAGACATTTCTTGCAATCAAAGTCTACGCCTAGAATTTCGATCTCAATCGATGGACTCATTATTCCTTTTAATGGTTTCATAAGATTTCTGGCGGCGATCATCTGTTCGATGGAATTACAATAAATAGAGATTTTGAGTTCAATTGTCTAATGAATACTTTACCCGAACTGTTAGTATAATAGGTTCAAAGGGCGAACCACTATCTAATGGAGTTTCTAAGGATTTAGGATTAAAATGATCGAAAGACATATATTTAGGTTTGAGAACATAACCACATCTGCCGTTTTGCATAAACATCGCGTCATTTATTTGCATCGATTTGTCCGGTGTTTGATAATTGAGAGCAACCATTTGAATACCGTAGTTCCACATACGTATCGGATCATAGTTTGATGAGTCGAGGCGCGACCCCTTTGGATACACACGACTCAACTGTTTTTCGTTATATTTAAGAATATTACGGAAATTACAAGAGTTTATTATTTTCTCGATTTTTATCTCATGGAATGACGACATTTCTGTGAAGTGAGTCGAACCTAAGTGTATGGGATTAGCGTTATTAGTATACTATTGATATTTGTGGTAATTATTTGATAAAAGAATAGTTAAAAATGAACTAAGATTTTGTATATGAGATAAAAATATATAAAATATCTCTAATTATTAGAATAATGTATAATAAAAGTTCAAAGTTATCAATGAGTTATCATATAATCTGATATTCTTTTATTATTTTTTGTTTAGTAATCCCCTGATTCTGAAACACTAGTATCACACGACATGAAGTTATTGCCAAATATTTATAAGTTGAATATCCGTATTAATACTAAATTATACAAATAGTGTATGAGTTCTAATGCTTACACTTCTTAACAGTTATAAAGTTAGTCATAAGATGTGTCAAATGACTGCAAAACATCAAAAACTCATTTTTCATTAATTTTGTTTTTAATGTAATTTAATCTTAAAATAAAAAATGATCACAAGTTTCTACTGCTTTATAAAAAACTTAAGACTTACAGCCAGAGTAAGGAATAGCACTGCAGTAAACAATTAAATCATTGAGTTCTGGAGCTATTTTCAAGTTTTGTTTTACTTCTTTACTGTTTCGCAACTTTAAACAAATAATGAAAAATATTTTAATAATTTATATATTTAGTATTTGAATAATAAATGGTTACCCGCGCGGTGTTATTCATTTGAATAGCGTCTTGTATTTTATTTATCCAATCTTTCATCTCCTCCTCATTCTCTGCTGACATCTCAAGAGTACCCAAACGGAAACTCCACTCCCGTTCCTCATTTTGAACATTAGTATTAAGAACTAAATTACTTGAGTTGAGTTCAATGAAGTCATGTTTTAGATCCCACAAAATCTTCTATAAACAGAGGTATTAAACAAATTAATTAGTATTAAATAAAGTGAAAAAATGTATTTCACTTACGGACTCAAATCCTTTAATATCTTTTTCATCAATCTCTTCGACAAAATTTGATGGGAAATAACCCCCCAATTTTCCCAACCCCCCTGGTTTAATCAAGTCTCCCTTCCACCACCCGTGATCTTGTTTAACGACATTAGTAATAATGTCTCCAGCATTGAATGAGAGTTCATCCTGCTCATTTGACTGGTAGTCATAACATGCCTTTACTTTGATTGGATTAGTCTTTGCTTTAACATAATTAGACTGTAGGATAAGCTCTGGTTCCTTAAGACGGAAAAATTCAATTTTATATTTTATTTGAATAAAAGTGAAAAATACTCACTCCGCCCAATATTCGGATATTATCATCAGTTGCAGGAAATGTTAGCCTCACTTTTCTATTAGAAAATTTTTTAAATGTTTAAATAAATTTGTAATCAATTGCAGTAATTTGAATGTATGGGTGATTGCAAGGAATATAACGAAGTGTTGCTAAAAAACTTATACTCAAAATATCTGTTGAATATCATTTGAAAGTTGTTACTAATATAAGACTCAGATCGAGGAAAAGGCCCCTAAATTTGAGACAGCCCTAAGTCGAGACCGATATCAAAGTCGAAGCGGGGAGTTCTTCGGACATCACTTTTGTATATACTTAGTGTACGATAGTGTACTTCTCTAGTTACTACTGAATAATATTATAATACTAAATAGAGGCACACCTGAGCATAAATTTTGCATTGGGTTTACGGAATATACAGTATTTTAAGACTTAATTTAAGATATATTAAACAAACCTATAGAGAGGATTCATCTCATAATACTCTATGAGTTCAGTTAGACTTTCAAATTCTGAACTTCCAATAAGAAATAGTCTGCCCTCACGTCTTATACGGCAGTGTTTTATTTTGTTCTCCGCTCTAAAAACAAGTGATTATATAATTAAAAACAAATTACAGCAAATATTTTGTTTGTCTACCGAAACGAAATCGCAAACATATTGTCGTCCTGTGAGAGACTATTAGATTGTTTTTTCTCACTGGGCCTCACAAGGAATGCGCCGTCATTTCTAAGTCTTCTGAGTCTGTCTTCTGCTTCAGATCGGGACATATTTTTAAAAAACCACGGCTTGTCTTCGTATGTGTTGGGTTGTGGTACAGGTTTTGTTAAATACAATGCTCTAAACTTTTGGCTTCTGAGTGGATGTGTTTGATAGTAAGTTATGAGTTCGTAAAGACTCGCAAAGCTAACGTAGTCATTGAGTTTATAGGCTTTAACCCCATTGTCTAACTTATTCACGACAATGATTGTGTGATGTATTACGTTGTGATGAATAAATGATAGGGAATAGTCACCGGTACGACTTTCACTCTCTCTTACCAGAAACATACCATCATTGATATCTGCATTACAACAATACCTCTGAAGTAGTAACTCTGCCTCTCCTCTACCGCCCTTTAAATGGAAAATACGAATTCATTTATGGGAATAATTTGTGTGAAATGAAGTATTTGTTTTCCTACTTTGAGCTTCCCGTGAAACCACATTTCCCCGTAGTGTAATTCATATAAACTGTCCTCGTATAATTGCACTGACTCTCTTGTGCCATAGAGATTGTCTTCTTCGTCTTCCTCTTCCTCCTCGTGCTCATCTTTTGATTCGAGATAATATAACTTCTCACGCGTTAATACAAAATAATGTGATTTCCATTTCTGACTCATTTGAAAATTATTAGTATTAATCATAGAATTTATTACTAATTCGTTGCTAACCTTTTCTGTTGAGTCTTCAATATAGAGAATACCATTTTTGATTGAATTACTGATATCTATATCCAAATCAGTATTCATTTCATCAGTTTTTGGTGAATTCAATGACTTTTCTTCTCCACATTTCGTCAATTTTTTGTGCTTTTGTATAGAATTTATAAAGACTTCAAATATTTTTATAAGGAATTACTACTTCTCTAACCTTAAGAATAATTTTTCTCTTAAGTTTGTCCGGAGAGGGCATTGAGTGTTCGTTTTCATCTATTTGTTTAGTTAATAATGAATCTGAAAAAGAAACGATAATCGACTCAAAGGGTTTAAAATAAGATTACAATTACCCCCAAAAACCTCCCGAAAAGCTTCCGCCATATACTGTTGTTGTTTAAGACTGCAGTGATTTTCTATGGATAAAACTACGGGATATTCTGATACAACGAATGCGTGTTCTTTGATTGTTTGGATGACATCAATGAAGCGAATTTTAGTGGTTAATGTGCGGCCGTGGTATATAAGTGGACTTCCGTCCGGACCATCCCAACAGTCAACTAAAAAAGTTCTGTGAATAAGATTACTGTTATTTGTTATTAACATTACTAACGCTCAACACATCTGCAACCGATGCGAAGACAACGCGCATAGCATTCGACTGACGATTCACTCTTGAATTGGTCACCACTTAAGTAAGTATTATGTGAAGTTGCAATAAAATAATGTGTCAAAGGTTGCGACATGTCTTGAGTTACTGAATCATGTTTGGTATCCCAAACACTGTTATGTTTTGAGAAAAGAAAATCTATAAATTCAGTTATAGTAAAAAAGGGATCAATTTCGTAATGGCGTAACGGATCCATTAGATAGTCTAACATATAATTCGATACTTTTCGTTCATTTAAACACATTTCATCCCTCTGTTCGATATCAAGGAATTTTGCGAACTCTCTTAAACTTATTTTCTTGCCATCACTTATATAGGGATTAATATTCTTATAAAAGACTTTTTTAAAATCTGAATGAAGTAGATTTAAATAGAATGTGGAAAAGCCATCAAAATCGAGTTGATTCGCAAATTCAGTGTCCACTTCATGGAAATAACTCTTTAACTTTTCGTTCGATAATTTACAGTGAATTTTAGTTAAAAATGTTTTCATATCTTTGAGAAAAACACTAAAAATATGAATACAAAACGTTTTAATAAAAGTATTCATTGAAATGATAGATACGAACACTTTATTATTTGGTTGATTTCTGATTCGGTTCAACTCAAGAAATTCTCGCCTCAGCATTATGTCTATTTGTGAATGATAGGGACCTTTAAATATCTTTTCGCTCAAACATTTCACTCCAGTTACCCAACGCTCAGCTTCTTTTAGACTATTGGCTAAAAATTTATTTTTCAGCAAAAGTAAGTCTCTTTTAATGATACAGCAGACACTTACCAATGCAGGTTAATTCCTTGAGTCGAAACTTTTTGCCATAAATCAAAGTAAATATTTGTTCTGATGTATACTTTTTGTTTTCCTCATTTTTAAATTCAAGTAGTTTTGATTGTTTTCCAACTCTCACTTCTTTTATATCTCTCAGATCTATCGTACCTTCGATTTGCTCTTTTCCTGAGACCCAAATAATTCTGCTTAAGTTGAGTTGAATGGAGAAAAGTCTTCGCTCAGATTTTCCTTTGGCGTCAAGTTTGTTGAATATTAATCCTTTCTCTAATTTAGGAATCGCATCATTTTCGAGCTCTATTTGATTCGATAATATATTATTAATTAGCATTGAATGAGACATTTTGAACATTTGGATTATTTATATTTCATTTCTATATATCTATGCTTTAAGTTATTTAATGCATATTTGATATGAATTTGTGATGAATGATACAAAAATTATTATTAAAACATTTCATCCTGTATAACAAACTTCCTAAGGTCGAACATCCTGTGAATTGCATACTACTCTCGAAAAATAAATAATATTTAACAATAAACAACACTGTAATTGATTTTCAGCATATCTATAGCATATTTGCATTTATTTGAATATTTTTAAAGCTATTTGATTGATATTCAGTGGTAATTCTCGAATAGATTTCACAAAAAGTTTGAAACTATTATTTTAAAAATATAATTTTATTTTAAGACAAATATAGTTTTCACAATTGTGTAATAATAATCTTTAAAACCATTATTTTCTATTACCGGTATTAATAATCGAATAAGTATTTTATGCAATAATTAATATTTGATATATAAATAGTATTAAATCTTTGAAAGGAACCAAATCTTTAATAAAAAGTAAATCAAAAGTAAAGTAAGAAAATGTCAATTCATTCATTGGGATGTGTGCTCACTTCTCTACATCTGTGCTACATCTGTAATTTCCGAGTCTCCAGTAGAAAAAAAATAAATTTTCATATTCTATAAAAAATATTTAATTTTCGTTAGCAATGATTCTTTTCTGTGATAAACCGAATCTTACCTAAATCTTGGGCTTACAGTATATCAAAGAGTTTCTGCAATATAATAGTTCATTCCACCCCACCCCTTAGGGAGGCCACTTGCCAAGCTCCTATACCACACGTATTTAACTTCAGGGATTACCAAGTTGGGGGGTAGGAGGAATTTAGGGACTCCCCTAAGGCTCGAAACATTGTCTCATAAAACTGCAGAGAAACACCATATCCCCCCCTAAAAAAGGGGAAAATTGGGAAGATTGTCTCAGAAAACTGCAATAAAACACCTGAGGGGGTATACCCCCCTAGAAAAGTCGATGCTTGGTAATCCCTGATTTAACTTACAGGAAAATTATTTTAGAAGTAAGGCTCTTAGACAATGTCCGGGTATAGCTAGAGTGTATGCTTTTCGACGTAACTAAAATGTTAATTTCGGCGTAAGCTATACGCAGAGAAGATTTTTAAGATTAGGCGTCAATATTCGGTGTAACTAAAAATTCCCAAAAAATGAGTTTTACTCAATATAACTATTGTAGAAAATTTCTTTATCTCACTTATCATAATCACTCACATTTCAATAAAGTCATATTAATGACAAAGTTTTTGTTGTAGACATACATGTTGTCGATATGACACGATTGAAAATATTCTTCTAATTTGGAAAACACAGTCATTTTAGGGATTTTGATAATTTTATAATAATGGGTTGAATTTTAAATTAAATAAGGAATCGTACTGCATATAAAAATTTAATTTGAAGCTCATTAAACACTGTTTGTAAATTCGTGAGTTTCTCCAAATGATTTCATTAATTAGATATCAATACTGACATATCAGTACATAAATTAAACATTGATTTCTAATCGAAATAACAAAAATATATGCTATTATGTATTGTACAATATTATTTTATGAATATTAAGCAAATTATTTATTTAAAAGATACTTATTAAACAATATTCTACACTTTAAGGAATTCACGTTCTCGTTTAGGACTTTATTTAATAGTATACAGAAAATTCTTATAGAAGTGAACGAGAGATATATTATTCTATTTTATGTTATCGCGAGTTTATAATAGTAATAAACAAATTCATATAAACGATAATTCAAATCATATTCAAAATGGATTTTTTGGTTAATCTTTTAATAATTTTAAATTTATTTCTATTGATCTCAAC
>JAQGCF010000482.1:0-10115 GCA_034699405.1 Hermanniella punctulata | reverse complement strand
TTTTTCTGAGTTAAATAGAGAAAAACATGTGTGACTTAAATAGATTGTGATTAATTACCGCCCGAACAGATTATGGCCGATAATCATGACTATAGCGAATATTTACTGTCGAACAACAATACTTTTACTCCTATACCCATCACATTAAGAGATTCACTCTTCAATTAAAGCCATCAAACAGTATAAAGAGGGAGAGAGTTAAAGATCTTCAGAAAACAGAGGCGTAAGAAGTGATCACTTAATTGAATAAATGCTTTATTACTCATAAATTAGCGAATAATAGGAATTAAGTTTCAATAATATGAATAATTTTATTAATATTGTTATTCATTGCATAATATTTCAATGGCCTTATGTTAACCATCAATAACCTAATGTAGAGATAATTTATCCCATTTTTTGAAGTGTTTCCGCCACTTCTGGAGACCATATGTTACTAATTCATGCAACTATAGTTAGTGGGGTTAATTAATTCCTTCACTAAATACCATCTAAATGGGGGCACAAATCACAACTCCTGATGACTTTTTATGTGATAAAATTCAATCATTAAATGAAGTCATTTCTTACTATCAGTTTATTTAGTGTTGAAAAAACACAAACAATTAATTTTGAATTTTCTAAACTATTTTCACAGAATAATAGTCTTAAAGAGTTATCTATTGTATGACTATTAGAAAGTATTTGTACCGTAAGTCCAAATCGGTTCAGAGTTATCTAATTAGAACTGGAATATATGTGTAATAACCTATTCCTCCTAATGATAACATAAAATTTTTGAAAAAATATTGAAAAAACTTTGATTTGAGTCATAAAGTAATGTAAAAAACATGATATGAATGACTAAAATCTAAACTCAAGAGACATTAAGATTACAAATATATGGAGGAAATACTATCGATTAACCGCATAAAACAATAAATCATTAGATTTAATAGAGTTTAGTCAATACGAAAACTCATGTTTTCCTTAAATTTTGAGATTCTTTAAAACAATACAACCATAAGATTATGAAATCAGATCTCAATTGTTATACACAATCAAATTAAAGCCATAATAAAAAAGAGACTCAATGAGAGTCTCAGTTAACGAGAAGTACTTTTGCAATAATTTGCTTTTTGTATAAAAAGAAAGATAGTTATGAAAAGCAGAGTAACGAATAACTGAATAAATTACACTCAAATTTCTAAACAAAATTAAATATATATATAAAAAAAATTCTGACTTAATTAGAATTGCAAACAAACCCTAAGAATGAGAAACACATCAAACGATAAGATTCTCAAACAATGAATGTTTCAAATTATATCAAAACTAAGATATGAATGATATAAAAGATTATGACTTTTATGTATATTGTGTGAGAATATAGGGAAAAGAATTGAATGTTTAATAGATTCGTGAATTTATAATAATATTTATTATTTTTAAGTTTTATTGAATGATATAAAGCTATAAAAATAAAATATTAAGTGAATATCGTTTAGCTCTAAATCCAGTTCAAAGGCACTAATAGTTGTTTGTTAAAAGCATTGGGAATCTAAATAAATCGAGTCTCTTATAAATCACAGTCAACTCAACTTTAATTTTAATTATGAGTGCGTATAATAAGACGTAACTATTATTATGTAAATCATGAGTGGAATAGAGAACAAAACAATTTGAGACATCAAATCATACATATCTGTGCAAAAGTAATGATAGTTTGGGTAACAAAAACAAGAAATCTATAGCCTATAGTCAATTGAGTTCGAGACTAAATATAAATTTCGGTTAAATAATGAGTATTAAAGTCAAAAATCAAGAGTCAATACAAGAATTATTGACTCACAAACACAATAACTTTGGTTAACATAAATAACTTATGAGATTTGCATTGAATTATGATGTGATTGAATTCCGCAGTGAATTATTTGATACCAGTAGTAAAACCCACTAAACTCCTTGTACTGGGTATTAGCTTTCGCACAAAAAGCTCTTCGAGTCTCTCTTACATCATATGATTATCGGTTAAGAAAATACATTCACAGAGTAGAAGTTAGGGAGGATTGGTGTGTAGGTTAATCTAACGTAAGAAAAAAGTAGACAATACACACGAGGCATTTGAAATTCAATGCCTACTATGCCTACTAGAAGATAGAGCTGGATATCGACCCCAAAACAACAAATTATAGTTTTTGCTATTTAAAGAGAATACTATCAAATGCTTAGATATCTCTGAATTATCACTCGTTTAGTCGTTATGTAGTATTCATTTTTGCTATTTTTAAACTCTGATCCGAATTATTATTTATTTTTCGCGCAAAACACATGAAAAATGTACTTTTTTAAAGACAGTTATCGTTCTAATTACACACATTATTCCCTTTTTAGACAATAAATTCTCGGATACGAGTTTCACAGCTTGAAATCGGTACACATTTTTTCTCTCTCTATCTCTCACTCAACCACTTATGCAATCTTTTTCTATTGCA
Organism: Hermanniella punctulata; assembly: GCA_034699405.1. Classification (NCBI taxonomy): domain Eukaryota; kingdom Metazoa; phylum Arthropoda; class Arachnida; order Sarcoptiformes; family Hermanniellidae; genus Hermanniella; species Hermanniella punctulata. The sequence continues at coordinate 7,641 of JAQGCF010000482.1, read as the reverse complement.
AATTCTTGTATTCCCTTAACTTATTTCTCTAAAATAATATTTTTAAATAAAGTGCAAAAGACATTTCAATAAAAGCTAATATCCATTAATCTTCAACTTAAAAAAGCAATAATTTTAACATATTTTTAATCATAGAAAATATTTTTAGCAAAAAGTTTAAATTGATTTCACAGTATTTTTGCAATAAAATCAAGTCTAGAATTTACAGCATAAGTAGGTAAACGAAAAAATGTGATCAGTGATCACAAGTACTGGTAATTTCATTAATGGTTGCGTAAGTTATTCAGATTTAAACGACATTATATTTTATTAATTTCCTTAATTGATTCAAATCATTATAATGTAATCATTAAAATTCAGTGTAATATTGGTTCTAAAATTTTTTTTAATAGTCATATTGGGGTCAATTTTTGTAGTTTTTTACATCACAGGAAATTTTAAAGCATATAATATGTAAAGTGTTTATTAAATTTCTTTTTATGTGCATTAGATGTAACCGTAGATTAATTGTATAAATTAAAAAATATATAAGTTTTAACTCATTGATAAACACAAGAATTTTAGTGATAAAAAAGTTTTAAAAATAAAAATTTAAGACAATATGAAAATATTTTATACTTACGTGTTATTGAAAAATATTAATCAATAGAGTAGTGAATACTTAAAGTTTGAATAAATTGAATTTTGAGCTAATATTAGTAAATCTAGTCTATGAGTTTGATATTATAGCTCACATTTAATGTTCAAAACACATAGTGTTTGCCTGTTTTCAAAACACTTCACAACGTGATAAACCTCTCAACACTTTGGCTAAGAATAAGCAAAAGTAGTCGAAAATAGTTTTATATCTTTAATATCTATTCACTTCTTTGATCTATACTTTTAAAAGTTAACAATACTTTTAAGAAGTCATATATTTGTCACTTAATTCACAGACATTTTGGTCAAAGTTGTCTCAAAATCATTGATAGCAGTAATTGAAAAACTGGTACTCATTTACTACTAATGAAAAAACAAAACTGTTATGAATAGTTACGCCACAGGACAGACGAAGCCGGCGTCTGGAGGAACAGTTATTTCATAAGTTTATTATATGTTTTAGCGTAGGAAAGATCACACCTAAACAGATACAGATGAAGAGACAGTGTATTAGTGCAGAGCAACTCGTGCTTTGCAATAGTAGTTACTTCAAACTGTTTGCCTCTATTCCACTGACTAACGCTCACTCACTTCAATATAGCTAACAAGGGAGGGATCGACTATTTGAGAACTGGGGGGTGAATTACAGCCTCGTTCTGCCGGCACTGATAAATGTATACCAGAAATGTTTTTGCTCTTCAACTCTAAACATATTAATACAGTTATTCTCATAATGTCTATTACATTGTCTCGATTTTTAATATTTATTTTTTGTTGGGGGCCCTAATCGTGATGAGGGATAGATAACTCTATGCGCTTGTAATCTATTTTTCATATATTACAATATTTTTCTTATTTTACTGGACTATCAACTCTATGATTAAGTAGTATTACATGAGTTTAAAAAAGTTTTTGATTCCTTATGTTTTGAAGTTTAATAGCTTTTAGGCCTAAAAAAATAAATTAAATTTTTTCGTCAAATAGATTTACTGGTAGTTATTTATCCGCAAATATCTATTAGGAAATACTACAATTCCTTTTGTCAATCTCTGTTTTGTAGGGGAAAAAAATTAAATCTATTTTTTAGTTTTTCTTTAAACTATTTTTTCACTTAAATTATTTTGATTTTCAAATTCCTTAAATGTTTTTTCCTTTGGTCTAAAGTCGAAATCAATACCAAAAAACATTTTAAAATAGCAATAAAAGTGTGTTTTAGACGAGAGAGAGAAAAAACTCTTTACTTATTATAAAGAGTCAAAAGATTGGAAACTATTTCACAGTATTTAAGTCTAATTAAATGTAAAAAAAGAGCTCTCAATAACAAATACAGACAACAATTAAAGGGACAGAAAAACAAAATCTAAAACTAACATAAAATTGTGATTTAAGTGGAATTAGTTGTAGTTTTGATACAAATTACAACAATGAGAAGCATTTTTCATAATGAGTCCAAACAAAACCTTTGACCGATTTAGAGAACAAAAGGATCGTTTAATTAGTGAGTGCACGAACTCAAGAGTATATACACTGCTATTCTATTGACTCAAATACACACAACTAATGCTTAACAATCAGTATATCATTTAGAAGAAGGTATTAGTATTAGTAAATATTGCAGTTATCATAACAATCATATTCTCAATTATAGTCATGAGTAGTAATTGGGATGAGTTCTAAGAGTTTATTAAATATCGTATTATTGTTAAAATACACACAATCTATACATCAATTGTCTCAAAGAATGGTCTAATTCTTAACGTTAGTCTCAATTATGCGGTTTTTACAAACATTCTGGTTATGAGAAGTTTTTACTATAACTCCCAGTGCTAACGATTGTAATGCTTTAAATTAGTGACTCCGTAACTAATTAAACGATTTAACTGTTATTGAGTTTAATGGTTTGATTTGGAAATATTTGTTCGCAAGTTATTAATTATTACCATTAATTAAATGTTACCCCAATTGTAGTAATTAAGAAAGTTTTCGCATAAGAATAAGTTAGAGATAAATATCAAACTTATTCAGAATTTTTCTCCTTTTTTAGGACCCATTCTTGGCGTCAACTCTTGATTGAAAAAAGATAACACTTTTTTGTAATACAAATATTAAATATTCGGTAATTTAATTAGTATTTGAAGGGCAAGTGCTTCCAGTGCTTAAATATTTAGGCGTTGAAACTATTAAGCACTGGTTATACAGTACAATAAATGGAGTATTTTTTTCATTTGATTAATTCCATTACTATCTATAATAAACTTAATTTTTTGATCTAATTTTTATTATCGTTAAAATTAATAATTTCAAAATATAAGTCATTTTTTTGTTAATAATTGAATTTTTCCTCCAAAACAAATATTTAAGTTTATTATTAATGAAATGGCTATTCGTTAATACAATTTTCATATATTAAACTTAATTATCTAATAAACTATTTTTTACATTTTTGTAATAAAGTTTAATAAACTCAATGAAGTGTAAAAAGTTTTATCTCATATAAGGGCTGACATCCACTATATTTTCTTAACAATTTAGAGGAAAAAATATTCAATTAAATTATTCATAACTATAATTGAATTATTTTTTTATTACTATACTTTATTTAAGCACTTAATGCTTCCGCAAAATTAATTTACCGGAATATGTTTGCAAAAAAAGTTATCTTTTAGTTTATATATAAAAAGTATATAATTGGGGGAAAAAATATTTGAAATTCTAATCAGAATATGTAGTAATAATGTGTGGGTAATATAAATATAAGTTTTTTTTCAAAATACAAAAAATTTTATAATGAGATAAAAATATAAATTATTAAAAATTAAACACAAATTATAAAATTCACGAATTTATTAATTAAATTAGATCTTAATGTTTGGCTCCTATTTAACAATATTTTTTTATGTCATGACTTTTAATAAGTTTTTTATATATAAAAAATATTATTTTTTATCATAATTACTACAAAAAGACCATTGGGTTACCTAAATATCTTCAATTAATAATTTATTAAATCAATGCATAATCAGAAAACTAATCAATTTTTGCCGATTTTTGGTTTTTATATATTTAGTGTTCGTCACAATTACCTCAAATTAAAAATTTATGCCCAAAAAAATTCTTACAAATTATTAAATGAATACCTGTTCACGTTCTCGAGTGAATTTAAAATATCACGTTCTCGTTGTTACGTGAGATAAGGACTTAAATTTAATAACTAATTATATTTTATTTTCAACTCATTTACTCTAAAAAACATTTTAAACTATAATTTAAATCAATAATATTTGTGAATATTTTTCTCCAATTTATCTGCAATTGATATCAGTATTAGACGTAATGATAGACATTAAATATGAGTTGTATTATCAGTGTTTAGAGTAAATATTTAAACAATAAATTTAGTGTGAATTTTACGTTTGGGTAGAATTTCAACAAAAAATATTAATTGAATACTAGAGGAGAAAAACGGCAGACAATGATGAGTGGAGATTAATAAAGAAGATCGAAAGGTTAAGACCTATTTCTGTCACTCCTATGACCTCTACTCTTGTGAATCAATCAAAGTATTATTATTAGAAAGAAAAAAATGTGTCAAATCTGAAAGGGTAGGAAAAATTCTGACACATCTTTCAATTACAGGCTATCAAAGAGAAAAATTCGAACACATATTGGGTTTTTAAATCATACACTAGTGATCCTGTGGCCGATATACGGCATACTCTCTGTGTTTGAAAATCATCCAAACAAAGAGTGATTTGCTATTAACTTGTTTTGCCTGAATTCATGAAAAACCTGTGTCTGAGGTCATCATCAAAATAACTACTCCGCGAAAGCTTTAATCATTCCCTTTATTACTGAGAAAATATTTTATTCATAGCTAAGTCATAGACACTAAAGTATACTAAAGTATTAAATCAAATGAAGAAGAATTCTTGTCGTGATTTGTAGAAATAACGAGTATTCAAATGAAGGGTTAGATTGAAAATTGATTGCGATTTTATGAATTACTGCTAAAATTTTTTCGTAAATTCATCGCTCTTTTAATAGTGTCGTCAATTAAAAAGCAATCTTTTGGTAACTTTAAAAACTGTTTAGTATTTAATTACTTAAAAAAGGATATACAGTATAAATGTTATTACAGTTAATACTTTTTCGATATATACAGCACATGTATATTGCTATTTATGTGTCAGGACTTAAATGATTTAAAAACTAATTCATCAAAGATTTGAATAAATATATTCTTAAATCTTATAAAGAAAATAATACACATTATATTATTTATTGGTTGATATGCATTATCTAATGTAAAATAGGTGACTGAGTTTCAAAAATAGGATACCAGTGCTTATTATATTATGAGAAAACTAGTAATAATTTCTTCGATATTTTCTGTATATAATTTTGAATTTAAAATAATTTGAAAAAAATAAATATAAAACAATTTTAAAATTTCTAATATCGTGTAGAATAAGAACAATATAACAGTTATGTGTAGGAAAATTGGGTTTTATTTATTATATAGTAAATATACTATATTTGAATATTTTGCACACTTGGAAATAAAATTGGAGACAAGTACTGCATAATATACCTCTACTATATTCAAATATTTAACTATTTTTATTGATATGAATTATTAATCAGTTTTTGATTTAACCTTAGATTGTGTTTAATTTATTGATTTTTGGTATGATTTTTGATAAAATTCTGATTAACGATAACTTTAGCAATTTTTTGGTCATATACCAAACATTACTTAATAATGCAGTGGTTCTCATATATATTTTACGTGAGTTTATGATTGATATATGAATAATGAATTTAATTTACTTTGATTTTTAAAAGAAACCTCAATAGTATTCCTGTTATACAGTATATATTGGTTATAAATGAGATAAAAATAGAACACTAACTAACTTTACAAAATTATAAAATGTAAAAAGACATGTGTTTAGAAGTGACAGTAACTATTAGTACTCTAATTTATGTTTGGCAAACATAAAAGTTTGATATAAAAACCACAAAAATGTTTTATATTGGGTTTAAATCAATTAACAAAAAAAAAATACTTAAAGCAAAATAAGAGTACAGCAAATAAAACCAAATTTTTATGTTCCATACCTTAACTAATTTATTTCTCCTATAATTTATGGCCTCTTAGACTAAAAAAAAGTTAATTAAAAGCTAAATATTATTCGATAGAAATTTCAAATGAATTGATTGGGAAAAAGTCTCTTTTATTACATACAGTCTTGAAATGACAAAAGAGAAGTAAATCAAAATTGGAAATAATAGGAATGATAATGAAGTTTATCTCATTAAAGGGGTATTAAACGAGGAAATAAGTTCACTAAATAAGCAGAAAACTTATAATTAAAGAATAAACTTACAGTTCTTGTTAGCCAAAGTGTCTTATCTTCTGTATTAAGAGAATACTTCTAATGCTATTAATCTACTGCTAAGTCAAATGTTGACATTTTTCTCAAATAAATTTTTGCTCACATTTGATATATTTTAATACAAAATTCTCACATGAATTGCAATTTGAAAATGAATTGTCAAATCATAAAATGGTTTTTTCATAAAAGTCAGTTCATTTGATTACACTATTGATTTGGATAAAGAACGAGAAGAAGTATGTTATCTATTGTAATGCAAGTAATACACTCTCAGACTATTTTATTCCCCATATATTGTATTGAACTATATTTCACACAATTTTATATTAAAGGATAGTTTAGAGGATTTAAATTCAGTTCAAATAAAATAAAATTATTTGAAAGTTGAATAAAAAAAATCCACTGATTATATCGAATATAATATTTTTTATTTGCATAAAAAAGCTCTGAATTAAAAGATTTTGAAATCAATAGTAGGGAAGAGACATAAGTGAATTTGTTAGAGCGAAAAAACTACTTAAGACTTTTTTGACAATCTAATTATTTTATCATTTATTTCCAGTTTATTCGTAGATCAAAGAGATTATAACTCATATAATAAAGTTCTTTATGTGAGAGAAAGTTAGAAAAGTTTTTTTTCTCGCTATGAAGTCAACGAATTCTTTAAAAAAGTATTGATAAGAATATCATATCATATATGCATTTATTCTCTCTTAAATATAATTAAAAAATTATCTCATATATCAATCTATTAGCTCTCCCTGTTTGGCAATCCAATGCCTTTTACTCTCACTTTTTGAGAGTAATCTTTCGTTTGATATGAATTTAAATGCCATTCAAGTTCTGATACATATTTCACTCTTAAATATATTGGTTTCAAAATTATAGATACGAATAAAATGAGACAAATATTATGGGAGAGAAAAAATGTTAAATTATAGTGAAATGCAATTTAAATATATCTACAATTGTGTGAATGGTATTAACGATTATAATAGTTATCATTCATAATAATAATAAAATAATAGTATAATAACATTGTTCTAAATCTCCCGAATCGCTTCGCCCGCTATTGTCGTTATTGTTTCCCTTAATAACCATATCTTTTCAAAAAGGGTTTATAATTTTCGACAACAAATTTCTATTAAAATACATTATTTCCAGTGACTAATGTCTGTTATATAATGTTTATAATAAGTATTAACTCCTCTTTCATTGACATAAAAGGGTCAATCATTGACACTTAAAAGCAGTGAAATTTGCAAAAAATAGAAAACCAAAAAAATTGTGTCAATCAGAACAGTGAAGAAGAATCTAAAATAGGATGTTTGTGTGTCAGTATACATAATACACCCCCAGACACAGTTTAGTTTTAATATTTATGCAATTTTCAATTAGTTCTTAAAACTAAAAACAATTTTTTTTTGCAAAAATCTATTATGAATTCATTTGATTATTGTTTAATTTTGTTACCATATTATGAATTGCCCTAAAACTCAATTGAATAGAATTGAATTTCGTATTGAATTATATAATCCAATACAATGCCATAAAATTTTTTATTAACTTTAGAGGAAGTGATGTAAAAGTTTTATTTGACTCA